>VZTO01023632.1:25611-43119 GCA_013400615.1 Syrrhaptes paradoxus | reverse complement strand
CCCCATGTAATTTTGAAAGTTCAGACTTCAAAAGGAGAAGTGGTTTGTTCACATTTCCTATTTTTATCTTCTATTTTCAGAACAGGATGTTGGGTGATAAAGAAGAAAATGCCACCCAGGCAGAATGTCAATTCACATGTGCTATTACCACTAGCACGATGTTCAAGTGCCCCGAAGGTCCTGTAAAAGCAGGGAAATTCCACCACCTTCTGGACAAAACTTTTTACGTCGCACGTACAGTTTGCTTCACAGAACGGATGGGAACGTGCCAGGGAAGTGGTATGTACTTAGTTACCTCCCACGTCTAACCTCATGGTTTATCTCCACACAAAATTTAGAATTTTCCTCTTCTGTAGAAAACCTTCGTACACAGTGATTCCTCTCGACAGTATTATTTAGGGAAAGCACACAGCTGTTTTAGAGTGTGAGGCAAAAGAAAAGACAGCATGTTTGGAGTCTCTGAAGTTTTTGAACATTTGAATGCACTCAAAGTTCTCCCAAATTGAGTTTTAAGACAGTAGCAGATGCAAAGAAGTGATGAAAAAAAATCTCAGCATTTAAACTGAATCTAATCCAAGCTGCTTTTATTCTTGCATCAGGAGTACAGTTGCTCGTAGGAGAGAGAAAGGCTGTGCATTTGTGCGCAAGAGACGAGCCAATATATTCCCTTTCCACATACCAGGCNTCAGACTTCTTTCAACATTTCTTACCCAGGGTTTTTCTCTTGGGGGTTGTGTCTGCAAATACATCCATTCCAGTTTCTCAGAGGAAAAAAACAGTGCGATCTTCCCACCCTCCCTTTCCTTTCTTCATAGGACAGCAACATTTCCAGCAATGACCCTCAGTTCCGGAGCATTTCAAAATGCCCAGCATCCCCATCTTGCCAGAGCAGCCCAAGAACAGGGTGGGAGAAAGGCTGACACTTTGATTTAGTACTACAGGAATCAGTCGGACTACAGGGAGCACTGTAGAAGGGGGATAAGGAAAGAAAGAAAAGCCTCTCTCAGCCTTCTCTACTTGCAAAGAGTTTTATTTTGACAAGGGGTGGAAAAATGCTCTTTTCCACTTCCAGCACAGGAACCATCTGAAGCCATGCCCCACCTTCAGTGCCGCCCGGGCACAGGAGCAATCTTCAGCACAGTGCAAAGGTTTCCGGGGTTAATCCCACCCTTTTCCTAATTCCATCAAAAAGGCTTCATCAGGACCCCAGCCTTGCAACAACAACAAATGGCAGCATCTCCCTCCTTAACAGCTTTAAAGAGAAGCGGAAGCTTATGAATAGAAAACATCAAGATTGTGTCACTAGTATCCATGAATGGAATGGATTTTAAAAAATCATAAAGTTTATATTACCTGGGATAATATTACTACTACAGTTTAAAGCATTCCCCGTAAATGGAATTCTTAAGGGGAATCACATTTTCGTTGCATTTTCAAAAAAAGCACATTTTATGGTTTACCTGAACAATATATTTTCTTCCGTCTGACAGTATGAGTAATTTCATTGCACCCAATAAAATTCCCTGTTTGAAAAGCTTAAGTCAGTCTTCTTGCTTTGGAGTAAGACCTACACATTCTCCACAGCAAAATGTAACTTTCAAGAAACAAAGATTTTTTTCTGGTTATTGGGGAAAAGTGTTTTTATACGGCTTCTGGTGCCAAAGAAAATTTATGGACTCCTGCAGAAAGGTGAGAGGATATGGGCTATTTCTGAGGTGATAAAAAACCATTTTATTGCCTATTCTTTTACCTTAGATGCTGTTAACTTTTCCCCCATGCCACAGAAGTTGACAAGGCTGAAGAAAATTCTATGCTTCACTGTGTATAGTGGGTTTTTTCTGCCTTTTAAAAACACCAAAGATATGAAACCCACACATGCCCATTTCAAAAGAAACTGTGTAAGTATTCTCTGCTTTCTGGCTACCAGCCAGGCTATGGAAGTGAGCTATAGCCAGCAAAAATGAACAGGACTGACCAATTATTTTTCCTTCAGTTGTGCTTCTGAGACTGAGGAGAGATTTTGCATGTAAAATTATGCTATGACTATTTCAGGCTTTTCATGCAGTTAAGGAACACTTCCAAATTTTGAAGGAAATCTAATTCAAGCCTCATCAACTGGACCCTATCTGCTCCAATGATGGGGAAAAAAGAAAGACAAAACAGTGAGTAAACTTGACTATGTTAAAAAAGATTTTTTTTTTTTTAATTCTACCTATCTGTCAATCCATCTATCCATTCCACAGTCCCCACACACTTCTGATCTCTTGCCAAAGGCAATTGTGGCTGTCAAGGCAAGAAGCACTTGTCACTTTGGAGAAGACAGGCACCAAAAAAGAGTCCTTTTGCAATTCTTGACTTGGTATCAACATTAAGAAGATACTAAATTTCAAGGAGAGAGTAGAAAAGGAAAAAACATCCAGGAAGCCTGTAGCTCTGAAGTTAAAAAAGATATTCCAGTGAAAACTTTAGCACCACAAAGAGCTTTCACATTTTGTTACACATTGTTATAAAATACACAAGTCAAAATATTTGGCATATGGATTAGCTGTAGGCAATATTTTTATTAATGTAATGAAGAAAGTTATTCTCCTAGTCCTCTCTGACACTAAAATTTCCTATCATGCAGAACTCCTAACTTTTTTAAACTCCAAAAAATTGAGAAAAATTGGTGTGCATTTCAAAAGGTGACAAAGTCAAAAAGAAAAAGTGAGCACAGAAAAATACACTGCAGCTGGCAAGCACAATGTATTAAAAATCTCCATAACTAGTTGTTAGTGATAATGCCTGAACAAGTCAACTGCATTTCACTCTTAAGTTTTTGAAATTTTACCTTTCTTCACAGTTTCTTTCTGCCAGTTGATGTAAAACAAATCATTAGCATTACCAACAAAACCACTCAAGTCATATTCTATTAAGCAGCAATCTGTGTCGTTATATATAGACAGACAGCTGCACATTTCTGTGCTCTCTGATGTAAATGTCCCAGTATTTATCTGATCAACGGAGCCACAGCTTCACTGATCTGCTTCAGAACAACAGCAGCAAAGTATTTTTGAAAAAGACTCCAGGCTTTGTTTTCTAGCTAGGAGGAAGACACTGAGCAAGAGTTCCTTAATAAATGCTATTAAATGCTGTCTTGGATGAGAAATTCCACTACAAACAGAAAAAACCAAAGAAGCTTGAATATGGCTTGCACAGTTAAAAGAAACAGAGATAAGAAAGCTTCCAGATTTCCTGATTTCTATTAGCATCAACCTATACTACAGACTCCTGATAATAAGAAGTTTGCTTGGATGGGAGCTGTAGTGATCTGGTGCCTGACCAAAGCACCTATAACGAGGGAGGAGGGTCCCAGCTTTGGGAAGAAGGGGTTTAACCCAGGCTCCCACAGATGTTTCTTTAACTCTTTCCAAGGTCCCAAAGCAACTTTCAGCACCCCAAGAAGTACAGGTACAGGCTTGTCCAAAAGTCACCTTGGGGAGCACGTGTGATTTTATGGGTTTGATAACATCCAGCATTTTACTACCCACAGCAGAGGTAGATTATGATGTTGGTGGGACAGCAGTCACCAATTTTCCACTCTGCTTTCTAATCTATGTAATCTAGATTGGAAATGGATTGTCTTCCTTCAGTTACTTTCAGTGGGCTCTGGTGCAGAGATTCACTAGCCTGGGAGTGAATCACCTTTCTGGACATGCTCATTCACTGTATTTTTTTCATCTCAATATAGTCAACTGATTAAAAATAAGTTCTGGAAAAGCTTTGCTTTCTTTATACAAAAAGAGGAAAGACTGCCACAACAGTATCTCAGGTGGAGCAGCAGGTCAGCAGACAGAACTGTCAGTTTTACAGATTTAATCATCAAGGGTTAGTAGCAACAAAAAGACCGGGTTTGGCCCAAAGTATCTGCTGCTTTCTGGGATCATCACACAGCTGGGCACAATAACGTCTCTTCTTCCCAGCACTTCACGATGCAACAGCAGAGGGTGTTGCAGATCAGGTCTAAGGTGCACTGAGCAGAACTCTGGGATTTCATACACAGCACTTGGATATATTTTTTTTTTCCCCCTCCCTTTCTGGCTGTTAAGTATTTTGTAAGCACTAACATCAACTCAGAAATAACCTGAAAATTGTTATAATTGGAAAAAAAATGCCAAATATGCGGATGTATGAAAAGGAGAGACTTAACACAAGGAAACTGTTTCCCTTCTATTCTTCCTTGTCAATAAGTGAAAGGGGAAAATAAAAGTTTAATCCTCAAAGAAAGAGACGAATCTTCAGACAATACACAAGACTGATCTTACACATAAGATCCCAGAGGAAATCACTGTCCTGAAACAAGGGATCAAATCTCCCGCAGATACTGGAATATACACAGAGAAGAGAAAGATGATCCAGCACGTACCAATTCTGGGAGAATGCTTATTTCACACCTGATGATTTAAAGGGCATTGTGATGCAAATGAAGACCCTATGTGCTGTTTTTTAGCTTCTCCTATTGTAAGAGAAGCGAAAAATCTATGGTGCACAGAACAGGTGAGGAAGTCCTGTAGATTCCCCCAGAAAAGTCTAGCTATTGCAAAGAGAGCATCTTCCTATTGATCCCTTGCCTCTTTCTTGTCTAACATCCCCACGGGAAAACCTTGGAGGCTGAACTGTGCAAACCTTTAGGAAGGTTTCCACATGCTACAAATGCAGGTCTTTTTATTTTTGTAATTTACAAAGAGAACTTGGTACTGCTCTTATGTCAATACCATTCCATGCTCTCCTTACACCTCTTATTGAACAAAACCAGCTCTATGGCTCTCCACAGCACCACAATAAAGTAACAGCCTTCTAACAGCTGCCTTAACTGCCTTATTGCAAGCAGATAATGACCCACGGAAATCATGTTCAGAGGAGGAACGATACACTTTCCCTGTAATACCTGCATCATTGCTAAACACAACATTTTCAAAGATGCATCCTGGAACCAGGGATTGGTGGACAGTCACCCCTAATTCACAGTTACAGACAGAAACCTAGAATTTCTCCAAAGTGACTAATTACTGTGACAGCCGCTCTCAGGCAAAAGCCGGTCATCAGCTGCATACGTTACAAACAAAATTCAATCTTTGATTCATGTGTTTATAATATAGAACTTGGTACAAAACACACATTTCAGTGGCTGTGGGCATTTCACACTGGTATGAATGCAGCCCAGTTACCAAGCAAGAAGTGAAGTTTTACCCCTCCCTGGCTCACACAGCTCCCCAAGCCATTTTTTGAAAGGTTATTTAGGTAGATCTTGCTGACACCAACTTGAGAATATCTTGACAGTATTATTTGAGGGCCAAGTATGACGGCATTAAAGAAGAAAAAGCCACTCCAGCAGTAAATGGGAAGCTTTCTGGCATGTGGAAAGATCACTGGAACACCAAGTGCTCGTCCAAGAATGAAAACTACACAGTAACATTAAGAATAAAAACAGAATATGCACCTTCCCCATCAATCAAATATGCTCCCAAAAACAGAGATAAGTTTTTTCATCGACCAAACAAGAAATAAACACGTACAGCAGCCATGCAGATTTTGCCCAAGTTTCTGGAAGAATAGCTTTTTAATGGAAAAGGTTACCTGGGTTTTTGTAGATGCTAAGCACATCCTTGAAATAATGAGGTAAGAATCTTTCTAGTAAAAGCAGCACATCCTCCAACTCCTCCAGAATGCCCACAAGCAGAAAATTTTCATTAACGTTCAACTTTGCTCTTTCAAGGGCCCATTCACCAGGCTCCCTGTATGAAATTAATGGAGGGAAAGAGAGGGAGGAAAAAAAAAAGTTTAAATATGCATTTACTTCAGCTATTCAAGCCAAGAACACAACTGAATCAAAAAAAGGTTGAGTGCTAGACTTCTAACAGAACATAGAAAACCCCAATCAAACCTGAGTGGCTTACCAAGCTTTTCTGCACATCTAGAATTGGTTTGGCATGTAAAAACATGGTCACATTAAAAGGAGGTTGATCACCGTGTGGAAGTACTCTGTTCTGAAGATATCTTTCAGCAAGTTGTTTATAAGCTCAAACTTGTGAACTCCTGTATTTCAAGTCAGAAGCATGACCCACCTCATAGGATGTACAACTGCCCCAGGTGACGCAGGTTGCTGAGGGGTGGCCGTGTCCCTGAACCACATCAAGGGAACTGCTGCGAGCAACCACCGCCTGCTGTTATCCACACTGGTGGCTACTGGACTGCTTCCCACCTTATCCTTCATTTTAACTTCTGCCAAAGCCTGCAGGAGCTGCCCTTTCCCTGCCATTACCCTTGAGTGCTCTGCTACAGGATTCACATTTGTTTGCTCGGATTGATACTGGTTTCGAAGATCAGTTTAGGGTTATTCTAGCTTTTCCCCCAGTGGAAGAAGCAGGCAGGACACCAGTACATCTTTACACTTCTGTGTTTCGTGGAAACACAATTTGGCTAGAGAAACATATGAATCCTAAATCCCTTAGACTATCTCATGATAATTACGTCCTGGGAGCAGCCTTCAGCATTCATATTGATAGGGGATATAATGCCAGTGTCCCAAACTAAAGGCAATCAGCTTTTTTCACAGGGTCCAGCTGGTATGATGAACATCTCAGTCCCACATGCTACCCCAGAGTGGCTGGAAATCACACCTGACTCCATTATGCTACTGCAAACTCCATGCAGTTGTGAATTTAACATTTGTCAGAAGCTCTTTTGATAATATGTGGAAAAGCTTATTGCCTTACACTCCTACTAGAGCAGGCTGGGAGCAGGTTTTTCATTCCCTACCACTTTCTGTGTACTGATGCATTTTCTGGGAGAGCAGAGAGTCCTAACAAATACTATGAGTGTCCTTCTTACAGCTCCTTATGAGACTAAGTAGCAGCTGAAGGTTCAAAGGCACGCTAGCAGACAGATCTATAACAAGCTACAAAACACTACTTCAATATACTGCTTGGGAACCTGATACAGATATGTCATTACAGTATTCGGGTATGTCACTGTTAATGGGATTACTCGTGCGCACAAGTTAAATGTGCAACCATAAGCATTTGCAAATGAGGCTAAAATACATTAAGAAAAAAACCTGTGTAATGAAAATGAAGTCCTGAATCGGCTGTGCTTCTTCATAACTTCACTTAAGCCAAAAATGTAAAGCAGGATTTTACAGCAAAGATACGTAGAAACTGAGACACAAGAAGGAACTTACTTTCACTTGTTAGTATTGCTACAAAAAAGTATGGCTTTGGAAACACATTTTTGAAAACGTGCAGCTGTTCCACTATTGAGAAGTGGTAACAATAAATGAATAGAATACCTTGGAGCTGAACAAACCTAATAAAGAACATGCTGTGGCCAACAACACAAAAGTATTTGAAAACAATACGTTATTTAGAATTATTCACATATTATTGCATAAAAGTTCACTATGAAGTATCAGTAATACAGCAACACGAGAATGGCATAAACAGACATTAAAAATGAGATAGCTCAATTGCAGCAGTAGAAGACTGTGCTTTACATAGTTTTAAGCATGATTACTATTTCTTACTTGGACACAAAAACCTGGAATTCCTCATATATAGACCTGAAACGAGCATCTAGGCTGAGCTAAAACAGGTATTACGAAAGTATAGAGGAGGTAAAATGAGTAATGAACACAGATGAGCACGGCCCTTCTCACCTTGCCAACTCAGAAAACAAAAATCCACATAAATACATCCAGATTCGATGCATTTTTCAAGTATTAAATCAAGAAAAAAGAATAGTACTGCAATTGCGCTACCCTCCTTACTCCGAAATATATGCACGCAATTACCACATACAGCACTACACTGTACTTATTCTTTTCTCTTGTCCTTCAAGTAACTGTTGCATCTTTATTACCAGTTTCTGACACAATATTGGCAATAGCTATCACTGAACAAACTGGGATACCTTGTATACATTTACCTGCATCTTGGATGCTGTCCACAGAAATATGGTATGATGTAAAATAACCTGGGATTGGAACATTCAGGGTAGTTTTCAAGGATACAAACATTAATGTCCTGTGGGGGAAGGAAAAAAAAAAAAAAGAGGTTGAATACTGCATTTGCCTTTCTCTATTAACAAGTGTTTTCTTTATCTCATACTTCACATAGTCATCTCAGAATCAAAGAATTGTGCTGAAGCTATATCAAATAACTTCAAAGTAATCTACCGGTCATTTCACTACTGAGTATCATTAGAAAGCTGCAGGAGGAGGAAAAAAAAGTTATTTTGTCCTGTAATGCAAATAACACTTTCTTTTTCTTGCTGGAAATAACACAATCATTATATTGAGATTACCGCATGATTTGAAGTGCGACACACGAATCATCTTTCATACTGAGTTATATTTAAAATATTCAGGAGATTATTTTCAGACTCTTCTAAATACACCCTGAGGGAAACCTGAAGTAGCCAGAATAAATCAAACTGAGACAATTATTTTATTTCTTATTTTAAATGTAAGCTGTAATTTGCACATCTTACTCTTGATATAAAAACATACATCACTTCTGATTACAATTCTGTACGTTCCTCAGACGTTCACAATTGAGCCTATTGTGTAAACCCGCACTGGGAACAGAGCTTATTAGAAAGTATTTATCATCTTCCTGATTTATTGTTCATCTAATTAGGAGGTACTTATCATTATTCAAAGACTAGGCATAGCTGCTGAACCCTGAGGAACTCTATTCCATCTCTAGCTTTACTCTAGTGCAATAATAAATGTAGCTGCAACTGGGATCGAACTCCACTATCCTTACCTAGTCTAACAGACCCTTACTCTGCAAGCAGAGCCATGAACCAGAACAAGACAACATAAGCAAAGATGAAAGGATCTCATTCTTGCAAACCCAATCTTCACTCTTATTTAAAGATACCTACTTTTATAAGGCAATGGGCTTGATACACATCAATATCAAACCAACGACTAATTGAATCCACACTTCATCTGGTAAATAAAATGTGACAGAGAACACTTCAGTAGGCAACACAGCCTCCGCAATACAGAAGTGCTCAGCAGCCTGGGAGACAAGGAAAGCATCCCCTGCTCTCCCAGGGCAGCGTGGGGTACAAGCCTCCAGCAGCAGCTTCTGAAACCTCAGCGCAAAAAAGCTCTTCCCAGAACATCAGCTCTCATGCCTGACTTGATTAGCATCACATTTGGGTCCGTAAGCTTTTGAAGTACACACCTGTTTCCTCATCTGTTTGACACTCATGTAAATCAGATTGTATACGCACATCAGAAGATCCTGGGCTGGGAAGTAAATCACATGCTGAGGAACCATCAAAGAAAACAATATAAAAATTGCCAATAGGGATACAAACAATCCATTTTCCCTGCTCTCCTCAGTGTATTCAAGCATGCTGAGAAGGGCTTGCCTTAAATAGGTAACAGCAGATTTATGGTCAAGACCTGAATCTTGACATTCAAGGTTGTGAGCTGAAGCTAACCAGCCCTCTATCCTCAATGCTGTGACTATTATTATGAAATTTACTGGTGGCACAGTAAGGTGGCACAGGCAATGTGTCTCTCCTATTACCCCAATAGTTATAGAATCATAGAATGGTTTGGGTTGGAAGGGACCTTAAAGATCATCAAGTTCCAACCCCCCTGCCATGGGCAGGGACACCCTCCACTAGCCCAGGTTGCTCAAAGCCTCATCCAGCCTGGCCTTGAACCCCTCCAGGGATGGGGCATCCACAGCTTCTCTGGGCAACCTGGGCCAGTGTCTCACCACCCTCACAGTAATCCTACTGACACAGCCCATCCTTCCAGGTTCATTTAGTTTAGCATAACAAGCAACCTAGAAAATATCTTACACATCTTACAGAATCATACTGATACTTTTCCTGAAAAAATGTGAAATATCTTATAATGCACTACCCTCAGTTTATACAACACTGAAAGCAAATCTGCATTTCAAAATATATTTAATATTTTTAATATTAAATATTTTTAATATTTTTTGGGTTTTTTTAAACATGAATTAAAAATTGCAGTTCTTAAACTGCTCTTACTATAGACACCACCAGAGATGTTTTCAGGGATACATATTGCCAGTTTTCATAAGAACCTGAAGAGACTTGCAATGAATTAATAAATTGCTTGGATTAAAAAAAAAATGGAAAATACTGTCCTGACAATACTTTAAATTATGTCAAAGACAGCTTCCACTTGATGAACGGATTGATTAGAAGGCAGAAAAACTTTTGTAAGATCCACAAATCATCAGTAACACCCAAGCAAGAACTGTTTCTCCTTTCTTGCTCCTATACATTAGTTGAAAGAATAATGACTACAGTGAGTCAGACAACATTCCCCGAGATAAAAAAGTATCAATACCCAATCCAAAAGTGTGCCAGGGACCTCCTTGTCCTTCTGAAAGCAATATTGGATTAATATGGCCAGATAAAACATCACACAATAAAAGCAACATAGGTCCACATAGCAAATCCTACAGCTTTAACAAGTGAACAGTTTATGTTTGGTCAAAAATATATTTTTTATATTCCTTTTCATGGTAAACTGCTGTAGGATCACTGAAACAACAGGGACTGCACTAATCTAAACTAGCAAGTGGCAATTCCTTTCAACTTTGATTTGTGAAAGAAATGCAAAAGGATGGGAAAGAAAAATCTGCCCCTGCGCCCTGCTGATGGCACTCCAGGCTTAAGATAAAGGCCAGGTATGCTTTCATAGGAACTCATCATTTTTTTTGCCACACAAGAGCACATCTTTCAGGTACCTGCTATCAGAAACACCAGGTTTACTCCGTGGTGAAAGCACAGCCCCTTCTCCATCCCTGTTCACCACCAGGGAGGGTCCTGATGCCTTTGCAGCACCTGCTCGCCTTTCCTATTCCAATGTATTCATAGGTTGTGAAATAAACCACCTGCCGCCATCCATCCCCTCAGATGAAATTTTACTTCATAATAATTATGCAGGTCCATAAGATGTGAAATCACAGCTTTTAAGCAAGAGGTAGGGCAAAAGAAAGCTCGGCCAAGCCAGAGGCATGCTGGTCATTACAGAACTTGAACGGAGTTGAAGGAAGCTGCTCTTCAGTTGCTAGTGGGACTTAGAGGAATTTCTGTTTTTTCTGAGCACAAAAAGCTAAGGTGAAATTACATTATTCTAGGCAGTGTTATTCTGTTAGCCCAAGCAACATTAATGCCACATTTCCCAGTAAGAGCATGTTTCCCCAGCAGGACACAGATCTTTCAGGGCAGAAAGGTTTTTATGCGAGAAAAAAAATGGCAAGGTGACAGATGACAGTCTTGCTCATTTAAATCACAGAAGAAGCCTTGTAAAAATTGATTCAAATGAAGGCGAGAAAGATACAGAAATAAAGAAACAGAGCTACTTTGATCATACCCCTTCACAATAAAGAAAGAGGAATTTTCTTTTATTCCTCAGCTTGCAGCTACAATCGACGCTGCTCACGTCCCGCTGGGCTTCTGTCTCCAGCAGGGCAGAGGGATGTGCTGGAACCAGCTTGGGGCTACATGTAACAACAGAAATGATTTTTCCTTTTAATAGCACTTTATTTTTTTCCATTGTTATAATTTTGGCTGAAATGGTAAATTGGTAATGTCTGCTTCCTTCTTCTATAAAATTGTCTTTCATATAAAAATTAGTGTGCCCTTACCTATTAATCAGTCAACAAGCCAGACTACTGATCTATCAAGAATATATCAAAGGTGTGTTATTAATATATATTTTAAAAGTTAATAACAAACAGTTTTACTTCCCATAGTTCACGCATATCATAAGAGGAGGTTTGCAGGTGATTAAAAATACCTCATGGATACAATGAGTTATTTAATGCTTTCACAAAAAGAGCAAACTTTGAAGTATTTTCTGTAACACAATAAACAATTTACTTAAGTTAATATCTTTAACTCACTGTAAATACCGCACCATATACAAAAAAGATGTGATCTTAGATTTCAGAGTTCGGGGGTTTTTTTCCCCTAATATAAAATCCTAAGAGTACAGGAGGAAATAATAGTTTTCTGTCCAGTATAAGGAAGATCTATTTTTTTTTAAATAATTCTTGGGCTTCAAAGCATTCCCTATTTCTTGATTCTCAGCGTCTCAACCAAAAATTACAGAAACACCAGAAGCTGCCATGAATGTATGGCAATTCTTAGTAACCCTCACAATTTTAAATGAGGAATCATAACTCAAATACATACATGCCTTACGAATATTTTCCCATTAATCACCCATCCACCTATGGGAAGCCAAAGAAATGACCTTTCCTTCTCTCACAATCAAAATTAAAAATGAGTCTTTCCATGCCCTGCCCTAGTGGGATACTGCAACTCCAGTGAAACCAGGAGCCCCTGCTCACAGCCCAGCCACAGTGTATGCTCCTTATTTAAGTCTGAAGGTTGCAGATGTGAAGCTGAGGTGTGTCACGAAGGCTACAGAGGAAGCAGCGACCTAAATAAATACCTTTCAAGTTTCCATAAAAGGAAATGAAATAAAACGATGTGGAAAACCAGTCAGTGAGCCCAGTCTACAGTGACCTCTCCTGCTTACAAGGCTGCTCTTCATACGCTGCTACGTCTGCAGAGCGGTGTAGTCCTCACCTTTGCCAGCCAAGAAAAATTCTTCNGTCCACATAGCAAATCCTACAGCTTTAACAAGTGAACAGTTTATGTTTGGTCAAAAATATATTTTTTGTATTCCTTTTCATGGTAAACTGCTGTAGGATCACTGAAACAACAGGGACTGCACTAATCTAAACTAGCAAGTGGCAATTCCTTTCAACTTTGATTTGTGAAAGAAATGCAAAAGGATGGGAAAGAAAAATCTGCCCCTGCGCCCTGCTGATGGCACTCCAGGCTTAAGATAAAGGCCAGGTATGCTTTCATAGGAACTCATCATTTTTTTTGCCACACAAGAGCACATCTTTCAGGTACCTGCTATCAGAAACACCAGGTTTACTCCGTGGTGAAAGCACAGCCCCTTCTCCATCCCTGTTCACCACCAGGGAGGGTCCTGATGCCTTTGCAGCACCTGCTCGCCTTTCCTATTCCAATGTATTCATAGGTTGTGAAATAAACCACCTGCCGCCATCCATCCCCTCAGATGAAATTTTACTTCATAATAATTATGCAGGTCCATAAGATGTGAAATCACAGCTTTTAAGCAAGAGGTAGGGCAAAAGAAAGCTCGGCCAGAGGCATGCGGGTCATCACAGAACCTGAACGGAGTTGAAGGAAGCTGCTCTTCAGTTGCTAGTGGGACTTAGAGGAATTTCTGTTTTTTCTGAGCACAAAAAGCTAAGGTGAAATTACATTATTCTAGGCAGTGTTATTCTGTTAGCCCAAGCAACATTAATGCCACATTTCCCAGTAAGAGCATGTTTCCCCAGCAGGACACAGGTCTTTCAGGGCAGAAAGGTTTTTACGAAAGAAAAAAAATGGCAAGGTGACAGATGACAGTCTTGCTCATTTAAATCACAGAAGAAGCCTTGTAAAAATTTATTCAAATGAAAGCGAGAAAGATACAGAAATAAAGAAACAGAGCTACTTTGATCATACCCCTTCACAATAAAGAAAGAGGAATTTTCTTTTATTCCTCAGCTTGCAGCTACAATCGACGCTGCTCACGTCCCGCTGGGCTTCTGTCTCCAGCAGGGCAGAGGGATGTGCTGGAACCAGCTTGGGGCTACATGTAACAACAGAAATGATTTTTCCTTTTAATAGCACTTTATTTTTTTCCATTGTTATAATTTTGGCTGAAATGGTAAATTGGTAATGTCTGCTTCCTTCTTCTATAAAATTGTCTTTCATATAAAAATTAGTGTGCCCTTACCTATTAATCAGTCAACAAGCCAGACTACTGATCTATCAAGAATATATCAAAGGTGTGTTATTAATATATATTTAAAAAGTTAATAACAAACAAACAGTTTTACTTCCCATAGTTCACGCATATCATAAGAGGAGGTTTGCAGGTGATTAAAAATACCTCATGGATACAATGAGTTATTTAATGCTTTCACAAAAAGAGCAAACTTTGAAGTATTTTCTGTAACACAATAAACAATTTACTTAAGTTAATATCTTTAACTCACTGCAAATACTGCACCATATACAAAAAGATGTGATCTTTGATTTCAGAGTTTGGGGTTTTTTTTTCCCCTAATATGAAATCAGGAGGAAATAATAANGGTTTGCAGGTGATTAAAAATACCTCATGGATACAATGAGTTATTTAATGCTTTCACAAAAAGAGCAAACTTTGAAGTATTTTCTGTAACACAATAAACAATTTACTTAAGTTAATATCTTTAACTCACTGTAAATACCGCACCATATACAAAAAAGATGTGATCTTAGATTTCAGAGTTCGGGGGTTTTTTTCCCCTAATATAAAATCCTAAGAGTACAGGAGGAAATAATAGTTTTCTGTCCAGTATAAGGAAGATCTATTTTTTTTTAAATAATTCTTGGGCTTCAAAGCATTCCCTATTTCTTGATTCTCAGCGTCTCAACCAAAAATTACAGAAACACCAGAAGCTGCCATGAATGTATGGCAATTCTTAGTAACCCTCACAATTTTAAATGAGGAATCATAACTCAAATACATACATGCCTTACGAATATTTTCCCATTAATCACCCATCCACCTATGGGAAGCCAAAGAAATGACCTTTCCTTCTCTCACAATCAAAATTAAAAATGAGTCTTTCCATGCCCTGCCCTAGTGGGATACTGCAACTCCAGTGAAACCAGGAGCCCCTGCTCACAGCCCAGCCACAGTGTATGCTCCTTATTTAAGTCTGAAGGTTGCAGATGTGAAGCTGAGGTGTGTCACGAAGGCTACAGAGGAAGCAGCGACCTAAATAAATACCTTTCAAGTTTCCATAAAAGGAAATGAAATAAAACGATGTGGAAAACCAGTCAGTGAGCCCAGTCTACAGTGACCTCTCCTGCTTACAAGGCTGCTCTTCATACGCTGCTACGTCTGCAGAGCGGTGTAGTCCTCACCTTTGCCAGCCAAGAAAAATTCTTCTCCTCTGCTGAGAGCCCCCAGGAATCCTCCTGTGGCTTATAAAATGTTTTCTCACATACTTTCTCGGTGTTTGTCCTTAGGACCACGTTGCATCATACAAACTAAATACAACAAGGCTACAAGAAAAATCTGCCACTTTCTCTGCGCCCTGGCTTGGGAGCTCTGGGTGGCCACAGAGACAGGGAAGAAAATGTAAACATGACGGCTCAGGAAACGGCTCACAAGTGTAAATATGAAATTAAAGAAGGAAAAGCACAACTTCCTACTTCAGAAGGCAGCAGGAAGATGTACCTTGCTCTGGAGACACTGAAAAGTCAAGGTACAGTTGGAATGAAGGTTTTAAAATACAAATGTAATATGACTTACTAAATGTTATTCTGGAGCACAAATTATTTACAGATTTTCATGGAAAACAAATTACAATGCAATACTTACTTTTAGCCCTAATTAGAAAGTTTTTTACTTCATCGGGTGATATTAAATGTTTCTATTCAATCTCAAACAAATATTTGGGTAACTAAAGCTGCACAGCAGCAAGATGACCTGTTTCTTTCAAATTCTGGAGACATCTGGTAGCTGTTTGTGCATCTATGCTAACGGCACTGGCAGCAGATTGCTGCGGGGTGGGCAGGCACTGGGCATCACTTCCCAAACCAGCACTGCCAACACAGCTGAAGCCAAGTGCTTCCCAGACCATGCTATGGTGGTACCGAGCCCCTGCAAAGAGGGCTGCCAGGTGGGGTGGATGGTCCAGACTGGGTGGGATGATGGTTCCCTGGAGATGGCAGCAAGCTGGACAAGTCACTGTGACACCAGTGGCAGAGTGCAGAGCAAGCAGCGGGCACTTCAGGGAGAAGCTCCCTGAGGTGGCACAGCTGACCTAGCTAACCAAAACATGGGTTTTGTCCCCAAATGCCATCCTGCACCAGCTGTGATGGCACCTTCACTCCTGTGCAGGCTCTGGCAGCTCCAAACATCAGCAGAAACCCTTCTCTTTCCCTCCGTTGTCTTCTGGTCCTCTACCAGAAGAGTGAACAACGCTAGGCTTGCTCATGGAAATGCCACGATGCCACTACAGCTCTCTAGCTGCAGGTCACATGCCACTTGAAGTAATGCAGGCCACATTTAATGACTTCAGTTGCCCTGTTCGTTTCCTTTAGTCATCTTGCCACCATGGTCAATGCAATGACTGGGACACTATCACTGGAGCACATGGCCATTTCACCCCAGCATTGCCTGTTCCCTATGCCCAAATAATGCCACCGCTGCAAGAGCCACCCATGCTCCCAGCATCTTTGTCTGTGCCACTGTGAAATCCACAGATGCCAGGGATAACTTCTGTATTTTTTAGCTGCCTGGCTGATCTTGGGTAGTTACTGAGGAGACAGCAGAGGTGGGCACCATGTTTCATCCTGAAGAGGAGCAACAAGGATCTCAACTGCTGCGAAAGAGAAGAGTACACCTACCAGAAACACTCAGTAAGGCCAGTCCTCTGGTGGGTCCATGCAACAGATTTAGGTCTGCCCTGTGAAGACAGATGCTACAGCAGATGGAGGCCAGTGACAGGATTTTGGGGACTGAAGCATGAAATGGGGAAATGCCTGGGGCACCTGAAGAGCTCAGGCTGCCCTCCCCAAAGATGATGTCTTCTAGCTGGGTTCACCATGGCCTTCCTGCTTAAAGGTCAAGAGGTATGCTGCTTTGCCTGCGACAAACAGTACATTTGAAAGCTCAGCTTGCATTTTAAAACCAGTTTTCATTTGCAGATAACATTCCTTTCAACTCTTTCTTGCTTGGCATGTCTGCTTTTGAAGAGATACACTTCTGAATGCTTTTATACAGCTCTTGAAAGGCTGCACAGACATTTCACACCTTGGAGGAAACGAACTTGAATACCTTCCACGTATGTGTCAGGAGTTGAAATACACTTTTAAAAGAATAAAAATCCTTGATCTCTCTAATTCCCAGGAAACTCTCATCATCATTTCTTCAACAAACTGCTTTTTGCCTTCAGCTAGATCATGTATTTGATAAAAAAGCAATTGGAGAATGAAGAGAAGAAAGAGACCTCTCATCACCCTTACTTCTGTAAGGCCCAGTGCACTGCTTGGGAAGGAGACAGTGTAAGAGCCTATGCAGGAGATCAAAAGAATATCCTTTAGAAAGTTTCAGAACTTTTAAAAAAGGAAATAAAGATGACCCGGGAAACTACAGGCCAGTCAGTCTCACCCCTGTGCCTGGTAAGATCGTGGAGCAAATCCTCCTAGAATCTATGCTAAGGGACATGGAAAACAAGCAGGTTATTGATGACAACCAACATGGCTTTACCAAAGGAAAATCGTGCCTGAAAAATTTGGTGGCCTTCTACGACAAGGCCACAGCGCTGGTGGATAGAGGAAGGGCAACAGACATCATCTACCTGGACTTGTGCA
>VZTO01023632.1:0-24837 GCA_013400615.1 Syrrhaptes paradoxus | reverse complement strand
CCTGCCCATGGCAGGGGGGTTGGAACTTGATGATCTTTAAGGTCCTTTCCAACCCAAACCATTCTATGATTCTATGATTCTACGATTCTGTGATTCAGGAACTCCTAGCAGCACCCCCTTGGATGAGCAAAAGCACCCCACAGAGCCAGCTCCATTGATCCAAGCTGCTGTTCTCCAGCCATCTTACTGAAAGGTTAGCTCAGAACAGAAGCTGTCCTGTAAAACAGAACCATGCGCTCTTACAAATGTTGTGTTTTTTCCATCCAAATAATTTTTCACTTAGAATTACATTGAAATAGATTCTCTTCCCTTATTCCCTTTTCCAGTTCTTCAGCTGTGTCCTACAACCAACACTTCTGTAAGCAAATCATTAGTCAACCACTTGCTTTGACACTTGGACATGTTTACCTACATGCTACAAGAAAGTCTCTCTCTTGCGGATGACTGGCTTTCCCGCAGGCAAACAGACGTCCTGGGGACCGAGGAACAATGGCAGCACACTGTCAGTAGCCAGGGACTATCCAGACCAAACTGGCATCTTGCAGAAGGCCCCCAGGGAGTGCCTGGGAAACAACGAAGCCAACTGGGATTGTCCTGCTATGTTTTCCCGACTATTCACTGGGCTATTTTTGAGAGGACTCTTAGGTAAAGTTACCACATACGTGGTTGTTCTGGGGAAATAACAAACAACTACAGAGGCAACATCTGAGTGCCCACACTTTAGCTCTTCCCTGTATCAGCCTTTCCATCTTATCTAGGCTACTGCAAGACAAAAGGCTCCAAAGACATTTTGTTCCTTCTCTAAGAGCGAGCTCCCTCTCTGGCATTACTGGTCTGGGCAGCAAGTCACATCAATATGTTGGCTTGAAGTCAGTCAAGCATATATACTAGAAAACAAGACATTAAAAAGGCAGAGAATGTAAAGGTCTCTGCTTTGAAAAAAAATTCTTTAAAGAAAAACGCAGTTCTGAAGCTTGAAAAACCTCTAGTTGTCTAATGTTTAATCTAAATAAAATTCAAGGAATAGAAGCAATTTGTTCCTTCTCTAGCATGGCACTCTCTCACAAACAAAACTGCTACACTCACCTCTGCAGAGTCTCCAGCTCATCCTCATCCTGACAGATGGAGAAGACAGGCGAGACAGTTCTCCATCTCTCCAGGCACAGCAAAGTCCACCACCATCTTGAGAAAGGGTGGAGGGAGCTGCCTGCAAGTGCTCTTAGTTGAGTTCAGAAATTAAAATTTAAAAGTAGTTCTGGTACTTGTGATAAAACCTTGGAAAGCCTGGAAAAGGTTGTGTGGGTTTTGGTTTTTCTCAGTTTCATCTCCAGGGAATGAGTTTTCACCAATTAACACATTTAGATTGAAACTGAACTTTCCTCTGTACCCGAAACAGCCTCCAAACTTAAAGGCTTGAGTAAATATTTCTGCTGTTGTCTACGTGTAGCATGATTGCTGTTCTCGCAGACAAAAATGGCTTTAATCTAGACAACACATAAGGTCACCTCCTTGCTTCCCCATTTCTTTGGGGTGTGGAAAGCGTATCACCACGCCATGCCACTGAACAGCAGCAACGCTGTAACTCCCCTTAGCTTCCTGCCAAGCTCACCTACAGCCACAAGGCCAGCTTACAGACCTACTACCAAGTATTTCTGTTTCACATGCTCCAGGGTAGCATATCAATGTTGCATCTGAAAGAGAGGATTGGAAGCTTATAGGATGCTTGGCGACTATTAGTGACCTGAGATCAACCCTAAGCACCAGCAGAGACAGTAAAATAAGGAATATATGCATCTTCTATTCCTCACTTGACACTTCTCTTGAGTAACTGCATTGGTAGGCTAGACATTTATACTTCCAAGTTAATTAAACTTAATTTTTGTTTCATAGCATGAGATAACTTTTCTTTCGTTAAAAAAGCGTGTACCATTAAGAGTACAACTTTCAAGGGAAAATTCTATCAAGAAAATCTGGAGAAAAAGTTAAAAATATTTTTAAGCGTTAGGATATGAAGGCTGGTTCACATAAGTCTTCTTTTAGTTATGCTCTAATGAGGAAAGCTGACTTTTTAAAGCTATCCTAGGGTAGCCTATGGCTTGCTTAGATTCAATCTGTGCTTGTCTGCTGTCTTTACATCAGCATAGATTTCCTTGCTTTTTTCCTCTTCCTCCCCCTTTTTTTTTGATAGAGGATAATTCTGCATTTTATTTGAAGTGACTTTCCACTTTTTTTTTCTGGCAAAATACATGCTTTTCATTTTTTCCCCAGACCACATAAGTAAATAGGCTGCCAAGTTTAACTCCCACTTTTTTCTTTCTGACAGACTCTTTTTGGATGGGCTCATTTGCCTGTCTTTTCTGCTAGCAATGTATTCATCTCTTCTTCCTGGCATCCTAGCAAGTGAAACAGCAGCTAACAAAACAGCATCTTCTGCTGTCTACATTTTCATTTAGAGCACACATAAATTATTAATTCATATACCAAAACTTTTGCTGGCTTTAACATAATGGAGGTGATGAACTGTTCCCACAATGCTACTATTTAGAGGTGACAAACATTAAGTGCATTTGCAGTTCCCAATTTTCTAACTGTGAGAAAATTACATAGGTGGGTATACTTTTCTCTCCTCTGTTATCAGAAATCATATTATTAATTTGTCAAAGACCAGTTTTACCAATTAGAATGCAACCACTTTATAGTTGTAAGTAGGCACTTTCTTGTATCTTTCTTTTCCATCACTTTTGTATTTTTCACCTCAAATTGTCTTAGTACGGGAAATACATGAAAAAAATAGAAATTATGCCAAAAAGGGAGAATGCCTGCCAGCTGGAAGATGTGTACAAGCATTAAATAACCATCCTGTTACAGAGGGCACAGATCCAAGGAAGACCAAGAACACAGATGATAATACTGCAATCAGGAATGAATCCCCGTGGCAACTAACAGCAGGGAGGTAATACATCTGTTAATTCTGTTTACTAACACCTCTTCATAAAAGAACCTGGAAAATTAGTCTGCTTGGATGATGTCCCTTAATAAAGTCAATTAGGGATGGCATATATTCAATTCTGCAAACGCTGAGCAGGAAATCCCCTTCCCCCCAGGGATTTCTCAGCCCTCCCTGACGCAGTGCTGCTGGACCCTAGCCAACAGATGCCTGTGAGAAAAGCAGCAGGTCAACAATCCAGCAATTTACGCTCAGAAAAGGTAGTTCTGGGGCACAGATTAAGTTATTCTTTGACAGATGATGGCCTCAGCCTGGAGCTGACTATGAGGCTGAAGCCGTCTGGCGGGAGGTGGACAGAGATGCCGCTGGTGGGCGAGGGTCCTCCTGGTCTCTCTGTACCTGGTGATGCCGCGCAGCCCTGGCTGCTGCCCATCCTGGGAGGAAAGGCTGCTACAGCAAACCCGGAGCCTCAGGAAGCATTTTAGTCCATCCTTTGATAAGGGAGAGCCAAGCTTATCTCAACTGGGGTTGTCATTTATCCAATCTGTTCATAAAAGTGTTCACGCCTACTCTATCTAAGCCGTATCGGTGCTTTGCTGCTCCTACTGTCAAAAAACCTTTACTAGTATCTGATGTGAAAACACCTTAATGTAATTTAAGAAAACTCCTTTTCATCTTGATCTTGATGAACACAAGGAATATCTGAAGGACACAGCACATTTTTATTCATCTAGAGATTTACATTTCCCTACAGTATTTCCTTTTTAAGACTGTCTTCTGGATTCTCTTCAATCTCTTACAAGTCCTAAACCAGAACATTTCTAATTTAGGCTTTTTCAGCTCCAAGTAAAGCAGAAAAGACCCTGCCGGTGCCTTACAAAACTTCTCATCTGAACAAGAGGGTGCCATGGAGAGAACTAAGGAATAACTTCACGTCTCTGGCTCCTGGAACCCAGCACCTTCTGTTTGACTTGAAATGCTGGATCCCAGAAACCATTTGTGCTACACATTTTTTAAAAACCAAATTGGAGAAGATACAGAGGAAATCATCGTATAACACTGCAGATCATCACCTCTCTAATACACCACTCTGTTAATGTTAAAAGCCTTGCTGTCCAGCCAAGCACAGGACTCAGCATGTCCTGGATTGAGAGAAAGTCCCGCTCACCACTGAGCAGTGATATGCATTACAGATTTCTCAGAATGAAAAATTGTGTCGTGATTGTTGTGATCAGGCATTGGAACAGGCTGCCCAGGACAGTGGTGGAGTCACCATCCCTGGAGGGGTTCAAGAAACGTGTAGATGTGGTGCTTAGGGACATGGGTTAGGGAGTTAGGTGGTGTTGGGTTGGACTTGATGATCCTTGGGGTCTTTTCCAACGTCTATGATTCTGTTCTATGAAAAATACCATAGGAGACCTGGGATGCTTCCACATACAGAAAAGGGCCCTCTAGAGACGGTACAAGTCAGGAAAAAAAACAGCCTTAAACTGAAGTGACAGTCAAAGATACTTTAGAAAAAATGAATGAAATGAGCAGAAGATTGCCAAACCCAGCTGGTATTAGAGGACAGCATAACGAAGACAACCACCAGCCAGGCGAAGAATCAACATCAGCAGAGAAAGCTGTTCATCTTCAACTTCCAACAGGTCTTTGATACAGTCACTAAATATGTGATAAAGGCAGTCCTGCGTTCCTCAGCTCTCGGGGAAAAAATAAAGAGGCTGCCAAAGGATAGGAAGCTAAGGACAGGAATGAAATGGCTAGTTGTCTTAGAGAAACAGGACACAGTGGGGTCATATAGCATCTGTGCTGAGACATCTCTTGTGCAAAACAAAGAAGGGTTAACAGTGAAGAGCACACTTTTCAGGAAATACTAATGGGAACAGATAAGGAATCTGACCTCAAGGACTTACAGAAGGAGCCCATGATGCTGATTAGGCAATAAAATGCTGGAAGAAATTCAGTGCTGGTAAAAGTGTAAGTCCTTGCAAAAGGATACTCTGGATGACAAAGGTGTAACTGGGCTTAAAAAGAAACTCAACAAAAAGAATAATAATAAAAAAGAAAATATATAAGATCTATTCAGTGAAGAAAGCTTTATCAAGGGCTATTAAACAGAGATATGGAAGCAATGTCTGGCTCAGGAAATTGGTAAATGAAGAATGTCAGAAGCCGGGGGACACTGGAGGGGAAGCAGCCCTTTAGCCTCACCCCAGCTTGTACCATTTTCCCTGGCTGTGCTGGATGCTGCTCATGCCCCAAGAAAGGCTTAATGCAGAAAACTGACACCTTTACATATGACACAATGTCATTTGCACAGATATAATGGGACTTAAATGTTTCAAAACATTGCTTTGTTCCTACAATACAGGAAAGCCTATCTTAATAATGAAACATTTCTGTAGTTTCACATTTTTCTCACGTCTTCTTTCCCAGGTCAAATGTTCTCATTCCTTTACAGGTTGACTGCCTGTGCAGAAATTATGCTCGGCAGATTTTAGCCCAAACATCAAAAACGCATCTACTAACAGGCACACAGTTAGGTTCTATGAACGCCACAGTGTCTCAAAGCTAGCATTACACTGGTTTTAGTAGAGGTCCACAAAAAATAGTTTTAACAGTAAGAGGCTTATTGAAACAAATACCGGAGCTCTGAATGTTAAAGATGTTATCAGAGAGAAGCAATTTACGAGCCAAATGGAAATTAATTTCATTGGTAATGAGCATTAAATATTATTACTGTCATACATCCCACCAAGACAGAGGCAGAACAAACACGAGAGATCATTCCATTTGCATATACTTTTACAGAACTTCACGTGACAAGAATTAGGAAGCAAAATGGTTACTTTCTTCAATATAAATCTTGAAAATAAGAGAATATATACATGGAGAAGGGAAGATATGCCACAATAAATCTAAAAAAAATCTTGCAGACTTCAGGAAAGCAGCATTTCTTTTAATTATTAAACTTCTCTCATCTGTAGATGTAGCAAAATTTTTACTAAAGAAAATGAACACTGGCTAGCTGATGCATCTCAAAAGTTTTATTTCAACACACTGCTCAGTTATAGCTTAGACTACCTGCTGTAGTGACAGTGACACAAGTCTCTTTCACTGATGCTAAAGGGAGAGGGACTGTATCCAACAGCTTGTGATGTGCACCGGAAATAATCCAGTCACATCAAGTACATTGCCTAGCAAAAAAGAGGAAAAAAACCACCTGCTGCTCACTTCTCTATTAAAAATAAAAAATATAAGATGATCATCATACAGTACAGGTTATAAATTTATTCGGTTTTGGCCATTTTTTAAAGTTAGATGATCAATCTTAAAAGCACAGTACTGATTTTTAAGAAAAAAATAACTGGCTTCCTCAGAGCAGAAAGGTTTCAATGTCTTTTATGTTCCCTCTACCCACCACACGCGTGGTGGCACTCTACCGCAAGCCTCCTGAATGGTGAGGAGAGAGCTGGAAATCTAAGTCCTGTGAAAATTCTGCTTTCTTATCAGCCTTGTGCCCAGCACCTACTGATTCTCTCCCTTTATCTCTTAGGGCTGAAATGCAAAAAATAGCTGCAGAGCAGAGCAGCACCCTGCTTCTGCATGTGGCTTCCCTGCTGCACTGGCTGGGGTGGCTTCTGCTCTGCTGCCCCTATCTCACTTCCCTGTCATAATCTTCCCCCTGCTGAACAGCTCTAATGCATTTCTGGAAAATTCCTAATAACTTTGCATCATCCTCAGCATTACCATTCTTAATAGCAGCCACAAAATGGAATGAACATATTGATTCTAATTTTCAGTTTGACAAGACTAACAAGTATATTGACAACTCCGAGTATTTTAAAACTCATAATATTACAAGGTTCAGTCCCTATTTGCCTCTTTTTTTTTGTTTTTTTTGAACCTCGAGTCATTTGTTGAAGTTTTTTCTACAATCATGAAAAACAAAAACACGTCTCCCTCCCCACATGGAAAACATTTGTTGAAGAGGTGCTACAGCTTCAAAGCACAGCAAGTAACAAGACCGATTATAAAATCACGGAGGTTAATAACTCTGCTAAAAGGAGGGGCAAAGTGTAAAAACTGCTATTTTTCTTCCTGTTTATCAAAGACATCATCTCTTGGGATTACATTCTGAAGAAATTTTTTTTCCTTCAACCACTGATGAGAANATAATTCACTGAGCAGCGGGCAGCTTTGCTGAAACAATGGCAGTCCATTTACCAGTCTGTAACAACAAATAATCAGTTAAACACCTTTTTTTGGGCTTTTTGGTGGGGTTGGGTTTTTTTGTTTCTTTTCAGGTATAGCATGTATAGATACAGGAGTTTGACAATACTAGGCAACAACAGCAACAACAAAGAGTGCTTAGAATAGAATTAAAAAAAAAACCTGAACGCTGCTTTTACTTCAAAGCAGAATTTCCCTACGTTGAAACAGTTCATGGACAGCATATTTTCTCAACTAACACGGAAGGTCTACTGCCTGTTCTGAAAGATGGAACTACCTTTCGTTCAAGACAGGCTCCCACCAGCCCTGTGATATCTCACTACCACGCAGCATTATTGGCCAACTCGTGAGGGATGCATGTATTTTTGAACAAGGTTATTTGACTTTAAATAGTCATCTTAAGGGAAAAAAAAAAAAAAAGGCATTTGAAGCAGTTGACACCTGGCTCTTGTTTTCTCTCATTTCTGTTTTCAAAAAAGGTGGAATTATAAGAAAGACCAAAAAATGAGTTCCTGGCATCAACACCCTTCCTTACTTGACGGACTACAAGGAACCAACGGCTACGTGCCCCAAACCCAACTCAATGTCAACACACACAGGTCTGCAGCCTGTCACAGTCTGTTCCCTCAGATTTTCTTCTGGCAATACCATCTCACCAACTTATGAACAACTGCTTTTATTTTTTTGTTTGAACTCAAGTAAGATCCACCGCAAAAGGGCTGAAGGAATCAGGGTGCGCATACCTTTCCGAAGCTCTCTCAGTGACCATCAGTATCTCTCAAACGCCTGGGTTTACTTCCATCAGGTTTCCATGTCATTACGGTGCCAAGACACCTCAGAGCATGTGGTTTGAGGCAGACCTCAGCTCGGGGCACAAAAGCCATTAGTCTTCCCAAAGCCACTGCACTAAGCAACAAACTTGCCAGCTGCTCTTCTGACTGCAATTGCTTATTGTTCTGCCAAAGAAACCAATCTGTCACCTCATTGTCTGAAGTCCCTGATCCTTTCATATCCCTATGGGAAAAAATGAGAAGGGAGGACAACTAACATGAGTCTGGAACCTCCATGCTAAAAAGTTAATTTAACCAAAGCTATTAGTGGGCTGATAACCTCATAACAAAACCTATGCTCTTGGGGAAAAAAAAAGTCTGACAAAAAAAACAAACACAAAAACCATCTGTAGCAATGTCCTTTATGCCAAGATGGAATTTTCTGGAATATCTGACACCTGAAGAGCACTCCTGTGGAAAAGCAAACCAGCCACTTGCCAAGCAGGGCCAAGTAACCAGAGAGAACATCCCAATCCAGTTGCCAACAGAAACCTATTGCATTTGGTTGTTGTTTTGTAGAAACACAAATGCATATTTCTGCTTCACTGGAGCATACGGAAGCAAACAGACCAAGACTGGACAGCTAACACCTGCTTTTCTGGGAAAACTATTCCCCAGTTCAGATCTGTTCAGTCTGTAATGAGACATAAACAAAAACTAAATTTGCACCTCTGTGCTTCATTTTCACTATTGTGAAAGAAAGGAAAGGTTCTTTATTTGCATGTGTTCAGTGGGTCAAGAAGTAAATTTTATTTTTAAATTAAAAGATACACTACTCAGCATTCAACACATGTTCACAATATTGTGGATGCAAGACCCCTACAATTTCAATATCTTTTGTTACATTTACTCACTACTAACACTATCTTGTCCTCATTCGACAAAGGAGGATGCTGATACTTGCCACTGCAGAGAAACCGGTGTGTGTCCTCCTCCACTCAGGAGAGGGAGAGAGGGCTGGTCACAGCAGTGCCCAGGGAGGTACACCTTGCCCAGGGAAACACTCCCTGTCCTGACAGCGTCCAGGGTGACACTCAGGGGAAAGACCATGTGCTCTGAAATTGGAAGCATTGCTCTGAGAGGACAAGTGAGTCTGAACAGCGGCCACAGATATCCTCAAACCTCATGTGGTAAGATTTTTATCACTGAATTAGACATTCCTGCCGTGATTGTTGACATTAGTTCTTTCAATTCAAGCAGCCTCTTTTTTTCCTCCCTTCCTCTATTTAACTAGAAAGCCTTGAACGAACAGCAACACCATCCTGGAAAACACTGTGAACCCTGCACTGAGGATGTGGATTCAAGACTTCTCCCGTTCTGGCCAGCAGCTCGCCCACTCCTCCATTCACTCCTCCAGCTCCTTCTTGTTCTTCTTGGTCTTAAGTTCACATGTTATCCTAATTTGAAAGATTACACTATCAAACTAAGCAGGGCTGGCATCTTTTCCACGGCGCTCCGTGCTGTTCTTTACTGAGGAGCCAAACTTTGAAGCCATGGTCTGACATTGTCCGGACAGACAGTACTGAATATGGACTGCCCCAGCAGAAGTCACAGGCAGTACATTTATTTATAGCCTGGGCAGACAACAATATATCAGCTTTAACATCTGAAATAAACCTTGGCAGTGAACTTTCAGCACTTTCAGCTGAGGAGGCTTGGCAGGCTCTGCCTGGTGGGCTGACTGGGAAGCGCCTCTCACCTCTCCAGCGTGGACACGCTCCCCAGCTGTGTCCCATGAGATGTTCAGGAACTCCATGTATGCCCCGGCTGCAGGGCCGTGAGCCTGGGTGCTGATGAGAAAGGAGCATCCTGAGCTCCAAACAGACACAGGGTCCCTGTGAGCTGGGGTCACGACCAGGCACAGGATTTCACTCTGTAGCCTAGAATAAATCCTGGAGATTTCAGAAGAAATAGGAAAAAACAAGTCTTGAGCACGCCTGGGCACTGAATGCCCCTTCTTCTGCAACATGCCATCTCCACTTCTGTGTGGTTTCAACATAAACTACTTCAGAGTCTTAAAAACACAAAATTCACAAATGTTACCCAGTCATTCTGCAGTCAACAGAAGAGTCTACACCAGCACCAAAAAATTACATGATAGGAAAGTATTTTGTTGACAACACACACCTAAAGCCCAGGACAGCCTCAGATGCTTTTATAAAAACACAGATCGCCCTCACCATGTCAGCCGTGCACCGTGGCCAGGCGGTTCTCCTCACCCCACCATCCTGAATTCTCCCTGCCATCCACCACCTCAAGAGATTCAGCTTTGCTTTAGCTGGTAAGTTTTAGAAATTAGGATTTCAGTTTATTTCACCTTGCTGGCAGTGCTGACAGCCAGAAAACTTATGTATAAACCGCAAAAAGGAAAGAGGAAGGAGAATGGCAGACAGGAAATAAAATGAGCTAATAAATTCAGTTTTATTCGCACAGGTTGTCAGTTCCTGCAGGTTTTGACACCTACAGAGTAAAGTAATTATCTGACTGCTCGAAATTGCATTATCACACCACAGCCTGAACACATTCAATATATCGGCAGTAAGGGGAGGGCTGCCTCTCTCTGCCTTTCCTCTATCAAGAGAGCTAAAAGGTTCTGCAGTCTCCTTCCCCACCACGCTGCCAGTAAAACAGTTTTCATTTAAGGTGGTTAGAACATAAAGCAACTAAGAAAGGGAAATACGTCCATTCCTACCAAGGAGTATACTTAGGAGGGTATTTAGTAGGGTTTTCTAGAGAAGGCTACTTTGATTTCATTAGACAAGACTTCAAAATATTTTTTAGTTAAACATGAGTACTATAACAGACATTTCCAAAAATCAGACTTCTACATCTAAATATACATACACACATATATGATTATATCATATTTTTAAATCAGACATTTGTTGGTCAATGCTCCATCTCTGTTATTTAGACAATGTACAAAATGTAACTTTTAAAAGATTAATTTTAAAGTTTATACTAACAGAAATTGAAATTTGAGGCATTATTTTCTTTTGCATGATAAAACATTGCAGTTCTAAAAATCATTCTATTCCAACTTTAGACAAACATAATATTAATCAATAATTAGTTTTATTTGATGACTACCAAAGACTACACTCCAGCTTCACAAGGCACAAAATGTTGGACTGAAGATAACATTCACATCACACAGATTCTCCTGCTTCCATTCACCTGCAGTGGTTATTCGACAGATAATTCTTGTTCAGTCATAACTTACTGGAAACCATCTAAGTGTTGTCTCCTTAGATGTGTCTTCCCACTGCTTTCACATTAACAAAATCCATGAGAACTAAAAATGTGAATAATCAAATTGAGACTTACAAAAATTATAAAAACACCTGAAACTCATCCATAGTGAAACTATAGTACTGAACCCAAGATACTTCTACTTTCTGGAAAGTATGCACTGAAAAAAATGTTTAAACCCACTATCTTCAGGATTTACATATCTTCTGTTTTGGTACCTTTACTATTAGCAGTGCATAATGTAGAGCTGTGGATGCATTTCATACTTCAAATGTATTCATATCTTAGCTTTTCAAGACAAAATTGAGAATAGTCATGACAGTGTTAACAGTCAAGTGCTTCAGTACCAGTTTGGAAATGACAAAAACGATGAAGACATCTCGCCTTGTTAATTGACAGCCCTCAAGAACTGCATATTTACTCTTTTTAAACAGAATAGAGAAGTATAGCATAGCATAGTGTAGGGCAGCTTAAAGTAGAATAGAATACTTCAGTTAGAAGGGACCTACAATGATCATCTGGTCCAACCGCCTGACCACTTCAGGGCTGACCAAAAGTTAAAGCAAGTTAAGGGCGTTGTCCAAATGCCTCTTAAACACTGACAGGCTTGGGGCATCGACCACCTCTCTCGGAAGCATGTTCCAGTGTTTGACCACTTCCGCTGCAAACAAATGTTTCCTAAAATGTTTCCTCTTTGAATACATAGAAACTTCTGCTATCTACAACAATGTCCAGCAAGGACTTACATGCTGTCCTAACCATCGCATCTTTCTGCTCGTTCCTGGATCTGGCAGCTGCCCATTCCAGCTGGGATCTTCCAGATCTCACACTGAAACAGCCCACAAGCAATCATCCTTGACGCAACTTCTCCATGCCTCCTGCAAATCTGTTTTCTCATCTCTTTTGCCTCGTTTACTTCTTCCTCATCTGAAGAGTCTTAATTTTATCATTCCTTGTACGGAAATTATTCTGTCCTTTCATTGTTGCTCTTACCCATTTCTGAGTATTTTTTCAGTTTTTCCAAGTCAATTTTGAGAACGGGAGGTCACAAACGTCAAATGAAGCAAGTCACACGCAGCCACACTACAGACTCAGACACAATGAGGTTCCCTGGTTTGTTCTCTATCATTTTTGATTTGCCTTTTTTTGACCGCTACTGAGAACCGAGCTGATGCTATGGTAGAACCATCCACCACACACACAAGATCTCATTCCTGGCTGGTAACACTCTGCTGAGAACCCATTGTCTTCCATGTGAAATATGGATTTTTCTACCCTCCCCCCAGATAGCATTCCTGGCTTCGCTGAAGGCAAGGCTGGCTTTTATCCCTGGGCTAAACAAGAATGCTTCTTTCAGTTCTTGTTTCAATCTCCAAAAATACATCTTCTAGAAATACAACATGGACATACCCTCTTCTCTCATGCAGTTTATATGGCCTTAGAAGGCCAGCATTAATATATTAGATTCTCTGTGGGATTTTCCACTCTACAAACAATAGCTTCCTATAGAGAAGCTGGAGAGAACTAGTTCCTCAGGCTACCACAACACATAAAAACCAAAAAAGAAAACAAAAGAGAACATCAAGAGCTATCCTCTATTCATGCTCAGAAAGTCACAAATAATGAACTTGGCAAAATCACCATAAAAATGAAGATTCATCATTCTCAACTTACTTAATACAGCTAGGTCTTTAAATAAAAGAACATAAATTACTATATATACAAATGTCTTAAATACCATACACCACTTATTGGTGCTGTTAAGACCCTGTAATAATGTTAAGTTTAAATAAGATTGTGGGTACTTAGAGACTAGGATTTTTCTGCTACTTGACTTCTGGTTTCTTGGGTAGTTTCTTAACATTTGCAACAGCCAGAATTTTTCAGACATTCCATGAAGAAACAGCTCACGTTTTTACATTCTGAAGCAAAATATTGTGGTTATCCTGTATCCTGCCTCCACGAAAAGGAATGCAATACAGAGTGGTATCATTAAAATAAAAGCACGGTACTAATAAAATCCAGATCTTTTTATCTCTGCTATTAATAAGTATGTATTATGAATTACATAAAAGATTTTAGCGCTGCAATCTTAACCAATGGTATTTTGCTTACTTACCATGTGTAACTGATGCAGACTAGTACATGAAAACAGATTAGGAAGGCACATTTTCTTGATCTTGTATAATTGCATAATGTTGCAATGTTTGGAATGCAAACTCCGCAGGGGAACATTAAAAAATATTGCTTTGTAAATTAAAATAACTGAAAAGTAAATGTCAGCCATGAAAACATTTCCTTTAATATTACATTTCATAAGTTGTTTAATCAGTCCTTCCTCCAGCTGAGGTCTGAATTATCATTAACTTTGTGGTTCAATAAATTATTAATCTAAATTGGGAGAAACTCAGGGAAAGATGGTGCTTTAGAGCATACACAAGAGATGAAGAAATCTAAAAACAGCCCAGAAATTTTGCTGTGGAGAGATAATGCAGTAAAAGGGAACAGCTGGAGACTATTAAAAGCACTCATCAGAGGGAAGAAGCAGCAAACTGTTCTAATTGGGTCAGCTGGCAGGTGGCTGCACTTCAGCAGTGCCCTCCCGGCATCCCAGTCCCAGGCGCGGAGATCGATGCTACTGTGCAACCCTGGAACCAGACCTACAGCTGCAAAGCTGCGCTGCAGCTCAGGACATGCTCGCAGACCTCCAATGTCCACTTCAGATCATCTCAGCACTGATATATAACACAGGGAGCAAAACAACTACTGTATCTATGGGAGTAAGTCAGGGAAAACACTTAGAGTGGAATAAAATGCTTAGTCTCTTTACAGCTCAGAACCCAATAATTGAAAAAATGTACCTTTTAATTTAGATATTTAACTCCCTAATACCTGGTATGCACTGCACAGACATAAACTAATCATTTTAACCTCTGCAAGCCTCAGATTTCCAATCTAAACAGTGCTAACCGAGTTCACCAGACCTTCCCCAAAAGTACCACGGTTCCATCAACAGACACGTGTATCCCCCTGCTGATGTCCTCAGCAGCAAAATCCCCCACTAAAATACACCCTCTACTCCCCCGTCCACCCAACCTGCAGACAGGCAGCTTTCACTGCCTTTTTTAGAGAGAAACACACTCATGAGCGTGACTTCAGGGAGGTGGAGGCATGGGCTCCATACCATGGTGTTTTCTGGAGGCCACATCCCTGGCAGACTGAACAGCTTCAAGAAACATCTCTGAAGTCAGGAAGCAGAAAGCTCCATGTGTTACTACTGATGGCAATTCCCAACACAATCAGACATGGCTAAATATTTCTATTATCCAGATAAGACAGAGACAGCTAGCTACTCTTAGAAAAACAATGCAATTGGTAAAACAATATTTTTCATTGTCGATAAAAGGTTGGGATATAAATAATTAAAATAAAATTAGTTAAACTTATTTAGCGAATGCTCTTATGTTAATGAAAAACAATGTAGTAATAAAAAGAAATTCTCAAAATCCAGGAACACCAGAATTGTTCTATGCAGTTTAACCATTCAGCTTTTTCTATAATTTGTTTGAACTTTATGAAATAACCAAAACAAAGCCAATCCTTGCCACAGGAGAGATCCCTATTGTAAGAAATTTGACTCGACAGTTCCGTGACATCATTTGAATTTTACTGCTCTCCTTTGCAGTAATCCTAACACACTTTTTACAAATATTTTAACATTTAATTTAAAAGACAAAAAGACAGATGCTCCTTTATCTGATTACTTACATGAGTAATCTTTAGCATAAATGAGGCAGAATATTGTTAGAACATTTTTATTTTTAGCTGAGAAAAGCATATTTATTTTCAAAGATGAAGTTGAAAGACTACGTCGAGCCTGATCGAGATGCGCTGCAAACTTAACCGCTATCATCACGAAAATCTGAAACATCCTATAGGGAGGTGACAAGTTCTTAATGTGAACAATCTTTTTTATACAAAACCTCTGTCCTCTGACAAATTAGCTCAAAGATGTTTAGATCTTGCACTTGAGTGAGTTAGGAGCCATGGTATTCCTGAGCCTAACGGAGATCAGAATCGCTAAGAACCAGATTTGCTGCAATTCCAGCAACAATTCAGCAAGCCCACAACGCTTCACACACTCATCCAGCCTCAGCTGTCTTAGATCAAAGTTTTAGCAAACATTAAGGAAAGATGAGAAACCCACACATACCTTTTATATTTGATGTCTCACGCTGCAGTTGTAGTAAATACTAGATAATTACTGACAAACCTTCTGGAAAGGACAATTTTAACACACAGCTTTTAAATATTTATGGTAGTCTCTCTCTCTCTGTCAGGAGTGCGTCCTACCTTCTGCACTTTCAAGCCTTGAACTAAATCATCTGGTGCATATTTTTCTCTTGCTTGGTACTAGTAGCACTCACAGCTGCATTGCTAAAGGGTTACTTGCTTTATTAAAGCATATTTACTCTAAGAGCTCCAGTTCAACCTGAACCACATCCACTACAATGGTTTTAAATTAACTTTTGTGAATTTATCTCATCTTACAGGACCATAAGGAAGGGCAACTCTTGCATGAGCGTGCTTGAGACTCTACCTGAGGCACTCGCCACCGTTTCAGACCATTACCTCTCTGCCATATTCCACATTAACGCATTGCCACTACTTATTTTGGGCAAGCTTGGAAGTGATCTTCAGCACTTCAGCAGAGAAAGTGCTGGGTCAGGGCAAGGAGCTGGCTGATCCGGGTGGAAAGTCTCACATTGCAGCAGCTGCCTCTGCCCTATCTGACTTGTGAATAAAGATCTTGTTTTCTATCCTGGCTTTCAATTAAATTTTGGTAAACACAGACATTTACTGAAACATTTAAAACAATTTATCTGACTCCTGAATGAACGGTTGTTTTCTCTGGAACAGGGTCAAAGCCTGAAGCTCTATTCAGAAGATTTCAAATGATCAGTGAATGGTAGAAATTTCTGTTTCCGTTTCTGATCTTTGCCATGTAAGCAGTTCAGATTTCCCAAGTTAAAAAGCAGCGCCCAACATACCACAAGACTTTGAGGTTTGTGGTTTGGTGGTTTTTTTTTTTCCAACCCCTTTTTTTTTTCTTAAGGAACAGAACTGAGGGAGGGAATGCCTCCGTAAGGATATCGCAACCTGATGGCCAAGCAAGAGTTCATCAGGCAAAACCCAATCTCAAAATGCTTTTCCTCCCTTAAAAGCCCACTTTATAGAGGTGCTGAGCTCCCACATTTTCACACTGCAGTTTCTGAGCGAAAATGCACGCTGCCCTCAGCTTTTCAAGGGAGAAGGCCAGTGTTGGCAGCTAGTGACCAAGATACCAGGATGACCTGAAAATGTTCCCAGTTGCTCACACCACCTTCCAAGAGATGGGAAACCAGGAAAAACCAGAAAAGCACAATTAGCCCCTAATACCCCTGTTTCCAAAGAGGCATATCTTTTTACAGGCACTCCTGGTAAAAGAGAGGAGTTACATTTGCAGCTTTTCCAGTCCATTTTGTAAGTCTATAGCTGCTGTCAACACAAGGCTTCTCAGGCTCTTCAGCAATTAATGAGCTCAATGACTGAGCTGGGGAACAATCAGCAGTTTTGTATTTTCCTATCTGATGATCTGAGCCATGATGGAAGAAGAAAAGTAAAAGCTGCTGGCATCCTTCCCCTGCTTTCACCTATCTGCTCAGAGTCAGGCACACCTCATCCCAAACGACTTGGGCTTGATACTGTGATCAATATAGAAACTATTTCATACGCTAATATGCTTTATGGTGAGTTTTCAATTAAAAAAAAAAAAAAAGGAAAAATATATTAGGGAAGAGCTGCAAAAGGTATGAGGCCAGCTATCAGGCCAGGCACCTGTCCTATGCTAAAGGGCCACATTGGCTCATGCTCAGAGGTAAAACCAGCTGCTTACTTCCTTCACAGCTAGATCAGGCAATTGATTTAGCAGACTCCCGAAGCTACCATTCCACAAAATCCATGACCTGAATTTTAAAATATATGCCAGCAGACTTCCTTGCACCACTCAGGAAAATATTAAAATGCAGTCGTGCAATATATTATGTGGTTGGATGGCACAAGTCTTAAAAATGCTTAACATGCGGAATGAGTGGCTTTTGTTAAAATGAATTTCACTGCTTAGGTGGCCTATATGTTACTGTGACAGGAGCAACTGCCCTCTTTGAGCGGTGCAAGTGACAGCCAAAGTCTGCCAAGGAGTGATGGAGGACAGATTACAGAAATGTTTCCAGGATTCTAGCACTGCATTACCAACAGAGAAGATCAAAATGAAAAGGCAAAAATAGTTTTTATTCAGGGTGCTGACACTGCCTCAGACCAACAAATGGCCTCTTGAACAAAATGACTACTGATCTCAGATGGCCAATTCTTATTTCACAGAATCACAGAATGTTAGGGATTGGAAGGGACCTCGAAAGATCATCTAGTCCAATCCCCCTGCCGGAGCAGGAACACCTAGATTCCTTTTCATTACAGCTTTGGAACTGATCTGTGTATGTGTACACATGTGTGTGCATATAAATAATTAATTTCTTAAAGAACATCCCAATGCAAGAGAAAATGCAAGGTAATTTATTTCTATTACCTTTTAAACCGATGGCTGTACGTACCACACATGAAACTGCACAAGTGGTGCTGAATTAATACCAGCTTTTACAGAGTCAGTCAGTTGTGAGAGGTGCACTTACTGCACGTTCCACTTCAAATGAGAAGCAGAGGCACTCAGAGTGAAGTACAAACTGTACTGCTCATTTTTAACATTCTCAAAAAAGAAGACACGACAGTGCTAACAAATGTAGTAAAAAACCCACCCCGCGTTCACTTCTGCAACCGCCCTGTCCCATTCACACACACGGAAACAAAAGTCCATGACAAAGCACACAGCATGCAACGCTGCTGAGACTGCCCTGCCTTCCAGCTCTGCACACCAGGAGGTCAAAACCTGCTCAGCTGACATACAGCAAAGAAGAAACTCTATGCAACGTTACTGCAATGAGTTTATATCCGTATAGCAGATGTCATTAAAGTTTAAGGCTATACACAGTTATACTGATACCTCCCTCATCCTTCAATTATTCATAATTTATAAGCTTATCTGCTTACAGGGCTTTGCATGACAAACAACAGTAGTAAAGTACAAAAGAAATCAACACAGCCCTGTCACACGGAAAAAACCCCAGCCCTCCTGGGATTCATCTGACCTCAGCTAGGACTGAAACGTGCTGTGTGGCAGTCTTTCAGAGCTGTGTTCTTCATGGCTCATCCACACCACGTCTTGTACTCTCCTGCCCCTCCAAAACATCGTCTAAACATCCTCTCTCTTTGTTCTCCAGAAGCCACAGCCCTCTCTTGTTTTGATGCTATGTCTGGCCTGGAACATCACATAGACCATCAAGCTGCCCTGTCACCTCTGTACCGCTGAACCATCTACAGGTTCAAATGTGGCTGAAGGCTGAGTCCAATCACACCGGCTCTCCATTACAGAGGTGGTATTCTGCCTTTTTGTCTTAGGCAGGTGTTGGTGTACACACACAGAGATCACTATCAAAGAAACCAACTACCTCCCTAGGTTCTGTGTTTCTCATTCAGCATTTGTAGAACATCTACTGCCATGGGACCTTGGCCCGTGACAAAGGCTGACAGACGTTATGACAGTTCAGTAGTGGCAAAAAATTAAAACTTTGAACAGTTTATCCAGCATTATTGCCACCTTCTTAATCCAAAACAGGCAACAAAAACAAACCAAGAACTGAGATCAGAGCCCTGGTACAAAGAACACTACGCACAACTTACCAGCAAGAACATTAAAGGCTTGGGCTCACTGCATTGCTCCATTTCCCAATTTTCCTCTTAGCCTGCACAGTTACAGACATAGTTTCAACCTAAAAATCTGTCTGAATATTCACAGTGATAAATATAGGCAGAATTATTATGCCTAACCACTATACGATGCAAACCCAATTTAGGGAAAAGACTGTAATTCAACGGTGGCAATTGGGACTTGCTGTCAGCTTACACAAGATCAAACTGGATCACTGAATTAATCAGCAACATTCGACACACTGAAGTTGACCAAACTAAGGACAAGGAAAGAAAAAGACACAGGAAAAAAACACAAGACAAAAGATGCCACGGTCTCCCACTTCTTGAGCATCCAGTATGAACATCAGCACTACATAATGATGCTGGGAAATTGGTAATCAGAGCATTTTGCTTTAACATACCAGGTATCTTTCCTCCTGCCTCATGCTGGGGGTACGGATCATGTGATTCTGTTCTCCTCTCCAGTCTCCAAAACGTCGAAAAAAATAATTGGATAAAAATCGATTGACAGGATCTCTAATAATATTGATGTACACTGGCTGGTCTCCTCCAAACCTGGTGGGAAGAAAAATGGGTGAATCTCATGAAAAGCTTCCACACAGGCACACGTATCTGTCTTTCACCTGAACGTTTTCAAATAACTCTCTATAGAAGTTCAGAGCTTTTACAAGGTTAGCAGAAAACCAAGAAGCTTACAAGTAGTTACTAAAACTTTGTAAAAGCAGGTGAGATCTCTTTAGGATAAATACAATATAACATTAAGCTACATGTGTACTACAAACATTTTAGTTCAGGATCATTTTTTTCCACTATGTCAATAGTTTTGCTTCTTGCGTTTTCTCCTTGCTGTTTTCAGATTAAGAACCTTCTGCAGCTGAATCTGAGATGGGCATTTCTTCTTCCCAACATCTGTTTCCCATCTGGGAAGTCCATGTCAGAGCAGGCAGCACCTAACACTAACTGCCATGAGGCAGCCTTGGATCGCTTTCACCTGTAGTCATGTCCAAAGGATTTTGCAACATTCAAACTTATTTCAAAAGGCTTCCCTTGGACGAACTGCCTGATATGCATGGCATTTCCATCTCTATATTTGCTGTAACTCGTGCAGATCTTCTTCCCCTCACCCTCATCCTACACCACTGGCTGGACTTGAGGTTATTTCGTTCTTACGCACTTGTCCTTGTCCTGCACTTCAGGAAGATTTTTTTTTTTTAAAGTCAATATGAAAATTCCCACTTCAAGACAGAAATTAGGTATCAATTATAAGTACACACAACTCCAAGGAAAACAAAAAGGTAAAAACCCAGCTGTGACCAGGGTCTGGACAAAACCAAAATGCAGCATAGGTACCTGCAATTTAGAGATGAGAAGATAAACCACAGTAACCTCATCAGCTCGACTTAACCCTCTTGTACACCTCCTCCTGGTAGTTAACGACCAACACCTTCAGTTCAATAGGCAGGATACAAGAAGAGGAAAGGAGGAAAAGGGAGCTTGAGAAGGTCTGATTACACTGTATTTTCACAGAGTTAAAAAACATTGACTGCATATTTTACATCAATACACAGCATCAGGGGATTGACCTCAATGTTGCAGGATCACTGCCATAATTTGAAATTACACAGACAGCATAAAAATTTAAAACAATCCAATTAAGAAGGCAGACGCTCCTTGTTTCCTGATTAGTGCATAGCCCAGTTTGGACATGGGTGTGCAAGGGAAGCATCCTGAACTCAGTATCCTGAATGCTTCTCTGAGCTCTTCTTTGCTGCTTTTTGTCTTGATACAGAAATAAACCCTACATTTGAAAAAGGCATTCCTGGAAATACCATTGAAAAAATGAGGGCATTAAGCTTTGACAATATTTATTTGGTGAATGCCATGGCTGGTAGCCATAAAAACTGCATTTTTCAAGTGGAATTGCTGGCAAGAATAGGTTGCACCTAAATTACTGAACACATTATCTTCCTGCTGTTTGATGCAGACGAGCAATAATCTAATCTAAAGACAGAAAGGCATGAAGAAGAGCAAAGAAAAGGGGAAGCAATAAAGACAGAAAGAAGTGATGACAGCAGCAGCAAGTTGTCTTAAGATGGAGACAAAAAGACTACAAGATTCAGAGAGGGAAGAGAGCAGAGGTATCTTGCCTGGGTTTTGCAGAGGATGCTAAGCCTCAGTGTTCCTCAGAAGAGAGTAAAATCAAAAGCAGGCAGTTATTAGTTGTCTAGCTGGAAATATTCAACACATATTGTTTTTTCTGAAGTAAAAGGAGGGGTTGGATTGCATAACCAACCCACCAACGTGTCACAGCCTGTCCTTTTCCTGGTAAGGTCGTGTCCCTGAACGCGTGAACTGTAAATTCAGTTCCAACAGCTCTGAGAGGAGAGGCACATGCAAGCTTGTCCGTCCCAAGAGGACAACTGAGATGGGAGGTCACTCTTTCACAAAGAGCTCCAGAGGACTGTCTCATTTCTGAAACTGACACTGTGTCCTCCCCCAAAAACACAGGACAGCTCCAATTTCTGATTTCCTGCACAATGGAACCAGCCTGGTCTACACCCAGCTGCAGTTGCTTCACCAGGCAACAAGCAGGGAATTTTTAGAAAAATTGTTCTGGCTCTTATTCAAATCTGCATTTTTTTTTACTACATGGTTTATAATACTTCAAATTCCAATCATTTGTTTCTATGGACTGTACTGAGACTCTTAAGGAAGCTAAGCAGCACTCACATGGCACAAAAAATCGTACTGGTTACAAAATCAATAACCTTACACTATTTAGAGGAAAAAAAAGGGAAATCAATGCTCCATTTGTTCAAGAATGTTCTGCATATTTTTAGGTACCTATCAATAACATCACATTAAATATTACTTAGCTCTCCAGAGTGAACCTTTTCAAATTAACAACATCCACATGAAAATGCTCTTGCAAACAATAACATATTATGCTTTCATTATACATCGTGTCGCCTTATTCATACTCAAATAACTATTGTGAAGGATTCAAAAAGGAACACAACCATATTTTTCTAGGCTTAAGCAGAAGGCTTATTTTTTCTGAGTGCAATCAAGATTGGACCCTGTATGATAAAGATACCTGGTCATTCTCACGCCCAGCAGCACGTTGCTGCAACTGGGTAGAGTGTGCCGGCACACCAGCAAAGCACTGAAAATGTATATACCCATCCTCTGCAGTGTTCTTCCTGTATTTAACTTCTCCTGATTTATTTAGTATATATTATTAAATTCCACTAGTCTTAACTGCTCTGTTGTGACAGGTATATTTCTGAAGTCCCTATCAAAATAACTAGTGTAGTTCCAGGCTTCAATCAGTGATACTCAGGTTCATTAATAATATATTTCCCCATCTTCTGTTTATTAAAAAAGGAAAGAAAAGGCCCAAGAAGTATGCCAGATGTTGCAAGCCTGCCCCTTAGAATTCCTCTGATTAACTCCAATTTTATTAATTACATGAGCAAAATCTTTGTCCAAAACCATTTACAAATCCCTTTTAAGATGAGTTAAAAATAAACAAACCCACAACCAAAGTGATTTGCTTGACTGTGAAATGGAGGATCTCTCAGCTCCTCTTATTTTTCATTTCAATTATTTTTAAGAAAGGTTAAATATAGAGTAGTCCTGTCACATCACTTCAGGAGGTTGCTGCTTTTCCATTCAGCACAGAAGTGTCTGCACAAGCAGACGCAGGCTTCTTCATCCCTGCAGGCAAACCACATTCCTCAAGGAAAAGACGACTCCGAACCTATTCTCTGTAAGAACCCTGGCTGCCTCTTGCTCTTTTTATGTAATGTCTCCCCTGAAACAAATGAGCTGGTTGCTAGAAGTTCAACATAACAGAAGCAAACAAGAACTAACAGTCACCTGATATTAATAGGGACAGGCATATTGCGTCCTTCTTAGCAAGGAAGCACAATTTCCTTTTACAGCTTCATACAACTGAGAGTCATGCTGAGAGCACAACTGCCCAGCAAGCTGTAGCTATCAATTATGTTATGGCTCCATTACCTGCTCTGCAGCACAACGTACAACTTTCCCCTTTTTAGGACTTAAATAAGATGCAGCTATGTATAAATCTATCTTCTGAAAAAAGGTATCTTGAAATGAAAACTTATTATAACATCTTGTATTAGCATGCACTTGTGGCAAAGCAATCCTGTTCTGCACAAAAGGCAGCGGGCACCTCTGGGATGCTCCAAGGACCGTCCTCAAGGGTGAACTGCCTCGTTTTCTGCAAAGGTTCCCTGCACAGCAGGCTGAGGGTCTGCCTGCCTGGGGCCAGGTGGTGTTGTCAGCCTCAAAAGCTGAGGAGTTTATCCTTTGGGATTAGGAGACTAAAAAGGAAAGTGAGTTGAAGTAGACCTTTAGTTTCAAAACTTCATCCTTGGCTTGGCTGCCCTTGAGTGGGAGGTGTATGTGTGGAGATCCAAAACACTCACTGGTTCAAGGTAAACAGTAAAATAGTGCAAACTGGCAACACTCCACTCCTTAGTTACCCTTTCTGGAGCTCTGATTTCAACAGTAGAAATTTCAGTCTCAAGTGATGCGTCTGGGTAATGCCATTGCAAAATTCATAACTGAGTCCTCTGGAAATTTCTTAGTAAACTGCCTCAGACTGGTAAACAGCTAAAAGATTACACTATAAAGCCTCAGATTTCTCTATTTCACTATCCTGTAAATCTCCCAGAATATTTGATGTTGTATTTCTGTCAATCTTTTACATTTGTGCATGCTAAACAATGAGAATTTTTTTCCTATGCATTTCTTTATGATGAGGATACCAAAGCAGTTTAATGGATAGATTCATACTGAACAGCACCAACACTGATGCATGGCATCTCCAACTCAAGTAAAGGCAATAATTGAGAAGGGAATACTAACTATGTTTTAATTTATGTAACTTAAAGTTACAGCTGGAAATAAGTAAGAGAGGAAATACTCACTCTCCACAAAACACTAAAAGCAGCTATGGTAAAACTCGGCATTAATCAAAACCACTTAATTCCAGATACCTTGTATTCAAGATTTTCCAAAGGTCTGGATCAGGATCTCTCTGGACCTCTGATTAACATTTCATTATAATTCAGAGATAGAAATGTTGTACATTATATAGAGGAAAAGAAAAACTAACTCCAAATTATTACAGTAAATTTCCAGCAAATAGTAAAATAGCCGATACAGCTCTTTGGAAAGTATTAAATCAACAAATGTGCATAGAAAAGATACATCTTCAAAACTGGATGAGACCACAGATTTGGCTGAGATAGTTACGTTCACATAAAATCTCGGGGCTTGACTTCTTAGGAAGGTTATAATGCAAAGGATATTGCAACGCACTCGGCACTATATATTAAACTTCTACTAAAACATTCATCAGGAATGTCACAGGTGATTCCAGCTGTCCTGTGGAAATGGCTGTCACTCAAGATAGTGCCAGGAATGTCCATATGGAAACTGAAATACAGTAAACTGGGTACAATAAAAAAAATCCCTGTAATTTGGCAGTACATATTGTGTTTACAATGCACAGAATATAAAAACCCAATGAAAACTGAAAACACGGCTGCTCTGTCCCAGAAGTGAAATTCAATGTAATCAAACAGAGGGAGCTGTGGATATCATCATGCTTGGGGCTTAGAATCTACACAGTTTAACATGGTAACCTGTGATTCCTAAGTGCACAACTACCAA
>VZTO01023631.1:28622-77979 GCA_013400615.1 Syrrhaptes paradoxus | reverse complement strand
GGTAGTTTGTGTCCAGCTCTGTTTCTGGCCTTGTGATGGCCACTGGACTGAGGTTGTAACCTTGTCTCCAACCCTGTCTTCTGGATGGCCCTTGACCTGTGTAGTAGGTAGACCTGTCTCTCCAGTCCTATCTCTCTCTTGGGTGAATTTTGGACCCATGTTGTAGCCTTGTTTCCACTCCTGGCCTCTTTTGAACCATCAATGATGTTCTATAGTGACCTGCAAAGGCTCCTGTGCCCCTCTCCCACAGCAGGGACCTCATCCCCTGGTTGTTTTGGGGAGGGAAGAGGCTTTTTCAGGCCCTTCCCCATCTCTTTCCATTAAAAAAAAAAAAAAGTGCCTCTCTGTAAACAACAAATTCACCAGGCTCCAGGGAGGCTGCACAAATTGTGCTGAAGCTTCAGGCAAGGCTTGTGGAGATTTGCAGTAGAAATTTGAAGCTCGGTATGAAAGACATAGGAGCGGGAATGTGCAAAAGTGTGACAGCACTTGGAAGAAACGGCAGAGCAAGGGTTAAAAAGAAAGGCATGTGTGGACTGCTGTAGAGCACTCTGTGTCTGACTTCATTCAGATGAAGAGGAGGAACAAACTGACCTGAGATAAGAGTCATCAGAGGGTAAAGAACAGGGTGAGAGCCATAAGACACCCAGATAAAACAAAAGAGCTGTGAGATTCAGGAATTTCGCTTAAGAGGGGTGAAATAAAAGGAAAAGGAAGGCAAAACAGTATCCTTTCTCTAAAGGCTGTAAAAGGCAAGTCTAAATAATTTTTTGTGCTCTGCCAAGAACCTCCGAGGCAGGATGAGAACTGCATAGCTGTCATCTCTTGGCTACGCGTGGCATAGAAATGACACTGGCCAGATCATCTGAGCACACACATGTTGGTACTTGTGCAACTGATCAAATTAAATCTGCAAGGATGGGGGTGAGAGGACAAAAATCAACTTGCTGGAGCTTTTGTATGATAAAATTGCTTTATTCTGCTGGCAGATCTTGCAGTAAGTCTTATTACACTAATTTCCTGTAGACTGCAGAAGGGAGTTTCTCGTTCCCAGGAGCAGTGTCTGTTACCTAATTGCTGATTAACATCTGAGGCTGGAGCAGGCCCTGGAGCTGGCTCTGTGCACTGGGCACAGAGCCAGTGCCTGTTTCCTCATGGACCAAGGAAGATGGAAGCCCTGTCACCCCCATCCATGATGACAATGCTTGGTGTGGTGCTTAGGGATTTGCGTAGGTGAGAAATCAGTGGAAAGAGGAGAAAATTGGGTGTCTCTATTGCTTTTGCTGTTGACTGAGATCCTGGGAACCCCCTGGAGGTGTTCTGGGGATTGAGTTCCTTTGGAGTAATGTTCTTACGTGATGTCAGTGGAAGAGCATCTTTGGGTCACCTTTGCTGCTAGATATTGCTATATATGGGAACCTTGAGCAACCTGGTCTAGTGGAAGGTGTCCCTGCCCACAGCAGGGGGTTTGGAACTAGATGGTCTTTAAGGTCCTTTCCAAACCAAATCATTCTATGATTCTATGATAAAGCAAAGTCAAGCCTGAACAACACAATTCTGCTCTAGCGAAGGAAACCAGCACCCACAACAGGTACATGGGAATGACAGAAAGGAGATGGAGAGAATAAGGAGAGGCAACAGAGTTCCTTCTCTAGCTCCAGTGGAGACACCAAAATGCTGAGGACAATATTTTTTAATCATGCTTTGATGCATCTTGATAATGATGCTGAAGCTGCTGATACTGGAGGCAGGTCTCCCAGCAATCTACTGCAGCTCTTCACTATGTACTAGACAGCAGGAAACCTTTTTAACAGTATGTAAAAGCTCCTTTGCTGCTGTGTGAACCCTAAAGCAAAAAGAGGAGAGAACAGAGCAGCCCAGGCCTTTCTTTTGGAGAAAAAACTGAATGGACCTCCAGTTTACACTCCCCATTGCAATGTGTAAGACTTTTCAATGGATTGCAGAGTTCCAACAAGGCCACTTTCTTTTTCATAATTTTTTTCCCGAAGTTTGACACATGTTAAACTTGTGATCTTATAACACCCACCACAACTTCTTTTTTTCTGCCAGATTGCTGCAAGGGAGATTTCCTCATTCTGTATTTGCGCAGATGACGGGTCCACACTAACTGTAGAGCTTTGTGCTCATCCTTCCTAAGTTGCATCCTCTTTCTCAGACTATCGCTTAGATTTATTGGAGTCACACAGAATTCTATTTGCACATTCTCACAGTTTGTCACCTGCAAGCTCAATGAATTTATTTTCTAATCTGTCATTCAAACCAATAATTAAAACATTGCATCATACCAGAGCCAAGGCAAGCCACAGGGGACCCTGTTTAATAGATCATTCCAGTTTGACAGCAAATTGTTGACAGTTATTTGCTCATGATTTTAGCTAAACTGTGTTTTCTTAGTTTGCTTATGAGACTGTCAGGTGATACGGTGCCAAAAGCTTTATTAACACTTTTAGCTATGTGACAGGTACCACTTTTACCCTAACTACAGATTTTGCCATCTTGTCACAGGTGGGAATAACACCTATCTGTCACAAAGCTCTTGCTGTTCATCCCCATCTCCTTGATAGCCCCTACAGCATTTTAAATTGTTTGACGATTTCTTTCTGAGTTTTTTCCAAGACTGGGTCTGGATTGACTGCTCTGTATGTCCCTAAAATCTCTCCCATCCCCTTTATAATGATGGATGCTGAGTTTGGTGGTATCCAGCCTTCTGAAATACCCAGATTTCTCTATTGGGAAGAAACAGGAGCAGGAAAAACAGGCTGGGGTTGATAGCCGTGATGGATGCCAAGGATTTCTTTTCCCAATGCCTCTGTACCTGGACACCATTTAATTTGGCTGATTGACATTGATGTGCATATTCATATTGAAAACACCATCTTTTCTTTATTTAGACCTGTGCCCTGCTTCGTTTTAATGTTTTTGCTTTTGATGTGTTAATTGGCTAATCCCTGTTAATCTCATGAACATCTGCAGCAGTAAAATGGCTCTGCTACTCTTGTGTTAGATGTGGTTGGTGTCTCTACACCTTTTCCTGTGCACCTACTAGAAGCAAAAACACATCTCCCAACTCTGGGTGTGCAACTCAAAAGTTGTGGTGAGATTGCAAAATAAATCCTACACTGAAGTGGAACATCCAAGCATCATCTGGATGTCTTCTTACAGCAAGCACAGATAAGTCTGGAGAGCACCACCAAACAACCCTTTGAAAACACAAATGTGACTGGTTTTTCTTTTGGAGGAAGAGAAGACTTGGCTGTCTGTGCCTAAGCTCCTGGGCCACAGAAGCCTTGATCTTCTGCCTGCACCTTCCTGTAGCCTGGGGAAGGTGCCACCAAAATCAGGAAATCAGAGAATCATAGAATGGTTTGGGTTGGAAAGGACCTTAAAGATCATCAAGTTCCAACCCCCCTACCATGGGCAGGGACACCCTCCATTAGACCAGATTACTCAAAGCCTCATCCAACCTTGCCTTGAACACCTCCAGGGATGGGGCATCCACAGCTTCCCAGGGTAACTTCTTCCAGTGCCTCNCCAACAGGTCCAGGTCTTTTTTATGTCGGGGGCCCCACATCTGAACACAGTACTCCAGGTGTGGTCTCACGAGAGCAGAGCAGAGGGGGAGAATCACCTCCCTTGACCTGCTGCTAATGCTTCTTTTGATGCAGCCCAGCACACGGTTGGCTTTCTGGCTGCAAGAGCGCACACTGCCGGCTCATGTTCAGCTTCTCATCAACCAATACCCCAAGTCCTTTTCCTCAGGGCTGCTCTCAATCCATTTTCCACCCAGCCTGTATTTGTGCTTGGGATTGCCTCAACCCACGTGCAGGACCTTGCACTTGGCCTTAAATTTCATGAGGTTTGCATTGGCCCACCTCTTACTCCTTATCACCAGTGTAGCATTAAGAAGCAAGCATTCTCTTTATTAAGCCCATTCTTATATCTGTTAAACATTTACACGGCTTTGGTTCTTGCAACAGTTTCATAAATCATATCTCCGTGCTCACTTTTCAGAGACCTTCAGCTCCTTATTCAAGACTGTGGGCTTGCAGTCCAGCAACCAGGTGGGTGGTGGTATGACTGGCAATGCAACTGGTAACTCCTTTTAAGCACACTGAAAACCATAAGGCACTTCAACTGCAAAAGATCAATTAGCATCATCCTGGTGTGGTCAGTTGCTCTGACATCCAGAAATTTCAAGAAAGGAAAGGGTTCCTCTAAATTTGTAGACAAGGAGACCTAGGAACCCTCCTGTCCATTTTATCTTGTTGGAGGCAACATCTGTTTGGGTGCTGTCAGCAGGCAGCGTTTCAGCTGGCATGGTGAAGAGGAGGGGAAGAGCTAGGAAGGTGATAAGGGCCTGAAAGGAGGCACGATGCACGTAGAAATCAGCCAGTGGGAGAAAGTCCCTGTAAGAAGAACCAAGCAGCTTTTCAAAAGAGTGTCCCGTTGCTGGGGATCCCAGTGCAGAAGTGGAAGACCACAAAAAGGAGTCTTCAGTAGTGGTTGCTGGGCTCAGCTGGGCTCTGAGCAGACCACGTCTCCCTCCAGACCCTGCAGCAATTCCCACTCCACTGCTCAAAAAAAAAAAAAAAAGATCCAGATGAGGTTTGCTCTCCCTCCTTCTCTCTGCTTGCACTGGTCCCCCGCACGCCACCAGCCTCAGTGGACTTGTCTCAACCCTTGACTCATTCCCTCCCCTCCGGCTGGCCTCATCCAGCAGGTCTTTGCCTTCTCACGTGCAATGAAACTTGTTGAGATATAAATTGCTCCTTCTGCTTCTCCTTTCCTCTGCCAACTTGCCTGTGGTAAATACAGTAATGGCTTTGGCCTGGAGCCCAACTTTCCTAGAATTTTATGAAAGCACACGATGTGTTTTAGTGAAGAAGTGTCTTCCCTCTTTGCGGGATATTCATGGAGCATGTGCTCATGGCATCAGGATGCAGCACGGCCACCACAGCCCCTGCCGATGCTACCAGCCCCTGCCCTTAGCAGCTGGACCTCTCTTCCTACTGGTTTATAAAGTCTTTCCCTTCCCCTTTTCCATCATAGCTTTCCTTCCCTTTTGCAGTTATCTTTAGTGATTAGTTAACAGCATGTTCTGCTGGCACATTCACATTTGGACCTCTTGACATCTCTTATCCCAGGGTGTGGCTTGCCAGGATGCTCAGATCAATGGGTGTCAGTGTCTTCTTGTCCCTGCCTAGTGCTGTGGTGTCACCTCCTTCATTCGCTTTGTTTCCCCCTGTCCATTAAACAAAATGTTTAAAACCAAGCAACAGGCTTCAGAGCTCACAGTACAAAACATGAAGTTCATGGGGCATCTTTGGCTGATCATCCTTTTGGGAAAGCAGTTGTATTGTAATTTGGGAAGTAATTTTGTAACATCTCAAAAATGTGCATCCTTCCACATGTGCAACCAAAACACAGTAGACTTCCCTCAGACAAACCAAAGATCTCATTTAGCCATCAAAGAGAGCATCTCATAAAAAAAAAAACACAACAAAAAACCCCACCACAAAACAAACAAACAGACAAACAAAACCCCAAAACTAGAAACCAACAAAACAAACCAAAACCCTTGATTTGTTGGGATGAGCTCTGGTTTCCCCCAGAACACAGCTGAGCTAGTGATGCTGCCAACTCTTCCTTTTTGTTTTGTTTTGGTTTTTGATTTTTTTCAGTGGGGCCTATGACCAAGCAGCTCGGGGCTGTTTTTGTTAGTCTCTGGCTGTCTGCCCTTCTTCTTCTTTGTAGACACCCCCAGGCCTCCTACAGAGCTTTTCTGTCTCCCCTCAGCTGCAGCTCTTACAAGGAGAGGAGGGAGTAGAGATCCTGGATTGCAAAACCAAACAAAACCCAGCACAATTAATTGATTCTATGCCAGGAACATGGTTTTATAGAAACCATCGCACAATCTCTAAATGACTGGAGTTGGCAACAGCTGTCAGCCTGGTTTGGCCCTACAAAAAAAAAAAAAAAAAAAAAAGAGGGAAATAGGTATGGGGACATCTTTTTCCAGCTGGACCAGGTCCATGAGGAGGTGGTGTGCAGGCAACACATCAGTGCTGGGCGATAAAGGATGCTCATTTCAAAATGAGCCCTTTTTGCTCTATGAAAGCAAAAAGCCAGAGGAGCCAGAAATTGTTTCCCACCAAAGCTGGAGGAATGTCCAAAATTCTGCTACAAATAAGCTTTTTCTCTGCTTACTTGTTTATTAACTGCTTGACTGATGTGTGATAACCAACTTACTGTGAACAGAAGATACTCAACGTCCCCTCTGTACTGACATAACTATTGAGCTACTACCCATGTTTCTGGCAGGATAGTTTGTTATTCCTTGTAGTGCTTTGAAACTCAAAGAGGAAAAAAATAATGTCTTCAAGGATCTCTTCAGAGCTGTAATGATTTGGAGCCTGAACATGTCAAAAGGGCTGTCTTTTTCTGTGTTTTTGTAGGTCACTCAAATGTCTGGGGACACTTAGGTTTCAAGTATGCTTAGGAAATCAATGGGAGTTCAGCACCTAACTTATTTAGACTCTCTCAGAAATCCCAGGGGAAGCTCAGCCGCAAAGCTCGGCTGTTTGAGAGTGGTAATTATCCCAGAGCAAAACACTTTTATTTCAGACAACAATGCCATCATGGGGAGTTTTTCCTAACCCATCACAGTCCACATGCAAAGATGTAAGTGATACTGGCTAGGACACTCAGGGACATCACTGCATAGCTGCCTTGCTGGCTGCTGGCTCCATTCACATTGCATAATGGTTTCTCACAGCAAGAAATCCTCTGATAGGTTTGGTTTTGTTGCTGGCTTGTCTCTGGACACGTTGGAGAACACATCTTAGAGATGGCATATTTAGGCTTGTTGGGCTCTAATGCAGGAGAGAGGAAAAAAAGAAAGAAAGAGTAGAATGTAAGAATCATTGTTAAAATGTTTCCCTGGCTAAATTGGTATTGGTGAATAAAAGGTGGCCAGGGGTTAGACCCCAAGGCAAATATGTCCTCTGCTCAGGACAAGCAACAGTCTGGTCACAATGCGGGTTTTCTCTGAGCTCCATGTTTCATCTGTCCCTAAAGGTGCATTAGCATCTTAAGCTGAAAGAGAGTAGATTTAGACTGGATATTAGGAAGAAATTTTTTATTGCGATGGTAGCGAGGCACTGGAACAGGTTGCCCAGAGAAGTTGTGGATGCCCCATCCCTGGAGGTGTTCAAGGCCAGGCTGGATGAGGCTTTGAGCAACCTGGGCTAGCAGAAGATGTCCCTGCCCATGGCAGGAGGATTAGAACTCAATGATCTTTACAGTCCTTTCCAACCCAAACCATTCTATGATTCTATGATGATATGATTCTATGTGTGGGTGGCTTTCAGCTCAAGCTGCCTGAAGCACTGCTCAGGCTGGGTCGCTGCCCACCAGGGCAATTTTCCTACATCATACAGTTGGAATGTATGGTATGACCTGAGATTTGGTCTGAAAGCACATGGAGGTGTTTGAGGATGCTGAGCCCCAAGGACACACCTGAAGGATTGTGCACAGCAAAGGGAGTGAGCGATGGTGCAGTTTTACCCATACATTTTTGAAAACAACCCTAGGAGCAAGTATTGCCATACAAAGAGTTCTTAACAGTTGGTGATCAGGGCTATTGTTACCATACATGGCCATGACTGGGATGAACGCCCATTCCTGGGACTGCTCTTCTACAGCACAAACAAGGTGTTATTGAGACACGTACTTGTTCCAACGTTGGTACGGACAGTCACACAGTATTTGTCCTCCTTTGTGCATGTGGAAATGGTCAAACAGTTCTTGTTGAGCTCCTCTTCTTGGCACACATAGCATATCAATGGGTAAGCTAAGGGGAAAAAAAAGAAAAAAAAGAAAAAGCACATTACGTGGTTTAGGAGCCACAATACCTACAATCCACATATCTCTGTTTTCCTAGTTATAGCCTGATGAATGCTTGTATGTGAATGACCAGTGACTTTCTTTATCCCTTGACCCCTGGCCACAATGTTAAATCCTTCTCTGTCTCATATGTCTCAGGCTGTGAAGTGTTATTGATCTGTTTGCCACCTCTGGCAGCAGTAGATGTGAGTAGAATTCAAGGATTTGGGGTCTTTTCTGATGGAGATTATTGCCGAGGAATAGCATCTCTGTCCTGAGAGCTCTGCAACATGAATTGTCAATTACTCCTCGCTCACTTCGCCTTGGCAAGCCTAGGCAGGGTTTGCCAGGCAGAACTTGAGGATGCCTTGAGCATTTTGAGGAGGTAGATAATGCCCAGTGTCCTACTTCTCTTTCATCTGTCTGGGAGAGTACTGCCATGTATCCTTTCCTGTGGTCAAACATCACTAACTGAACTGGCCTAACCTTGGTCCTAGGAAGTCTGGTGAGAGTATTCAGATATTCCGTCAAACTTCTGCATGCTACTGCAAGATAGAGAATAAATGGGAAGTCTTAACCAAAAGTATGGTTTAACTGAAATGCAGTTTTGGTGGGATAATTCATACAGCTGCAATACTGATATAGAAGGCAGGAAGGGCAGGCAGCAATGAGCTGTCTCATCTATCAAGAACGTACCACTTGCTCTCAAATACAGAAGGTGGTGGGTAGACCTCTGGAAAGCATCTGGAAAGTAACGATAAAAAGGAAGAAGTGCAAAAACCACAGTCTGTTTGAGAAACCACACCAAACTGTCTGCAGAACTCTCCCTAGCTAGGCAGATTAATTGATTTATAGGTTTTGTGGTGGTAATTAGGTTCTGAGCTTGCAAAATCACCCAGAGCGAAGTATGTATTTTTTTGTGTCGGAGGGAGGATGAGCTGGTTTAAAAACACAGACATTTTTGGAAAGGAAAGCAAACACAGCACAGAATGCTTGCTAAGTTCCTGGTAAGTCTGGGGACAGTCTGTCAGTATGGAAAGGGCAGAAAGCAACTTGAGGACACGTTCTTGTGAGTGCAGTTTTGCCCGATAAGAAGTTGGCAGCAAGAAAGTGGAAGGACAACGTAGGTTAGAGAGTCCATTAAATGAGAAGTTCCCGATGAAGGGAAGGAATAGGAAGAGAAAGGAAGGGAAGGGAAAAAGTATTGACTGTTGATGCTGAAAGGGCCATAACATTGTGTAGCTTTTTTGCTTTGTTCATCACTAGAAAAGTTGAATATTAATTTCAAGGGTGGAGGAGATGCAATAAGGTTTTACCAAAGTTTTTGGCACAGTCTTAGAATCATAGAGTCATAGAATCATAGAAAGGTTTGGGTTAGAAAGGACCTTAAAGATCATCGAGTTCCAAAGCCCCTGCCATGGGCAGGGACATCTTCCACTACATCAGGTTGTTCAAAGCTTCCTCCAACCTGGCCTTGAACACTTCAAGAGATGGGGCAATCTTCAATGAAGTTGTGATAAGCAAGACAGGAAACATGAGCTAGTGAAAATGCAACAGAATGGATGCAAAGCTAGATATGAAAACATACTCACAGGGTAGTTCACATGGTTATTGGTCAAACCAGTTGGAGCAGTGCAACTCCTGAGGTTCTCGAGAGCTCTGCTGTGGGCTCAGATCTATCATCACTAGTAAAAGTAGGGATGTGTCACAAATGGAGTCAAAGTTAGTGATGCACTTCACTTGCAAGACAGAAGCCGCAATATATTTTATTGATATAGAATCATAGAATGGCCTGGGTTGAAAAGGACCTTAAAGATCATCTAGTTTCAACCCCTCTGCTGTGGGCAGGGTTGTCAACCACTAGAGCAGGATCCTCAGGGCCCCATCCAGCCTGGCCTTGAATGCCTCCAGGGATGGGGCATCCACAGCTTCTCTGGGCAACCTGTTCCAGTGCCTCACCACCCTCTGAGAGAAAAATTTCCACCTAATATCCAACCTAAATCTCCCCTCTCTTAGTTTATAAAAATTCCCCCTCGTCCTGTCACTATTAACCCCTGTAAATACTCTCTCACCCTCCTGTTTAAAAGCTCTCTTCAAGTACTGGAAGGCCACAATGAGGTCTCCCCGGAGCCTTCTCTTCTCCAAGCTAAACAAGCCCAGTTCCCTCAAGCTTTCTTCATCAGAGAGGTGCTCCATTCCTCTGAAGGTTATAAAACACTGAGTTAACAATGTTCAAATGTTAATGTGACAGTGGTTTAAAATTCGATGGGAAGGTACACTGGATTATTTACTACATATAAGGACAGGGTCAGACAAAGCTGTCAGGGAGGTGCTCCCATTGAGGCACATGGTTCAGAAGGGACCCTTTTGCTCTCTAAACTCCTCAAAGAGGAGTCTAGGTGTGGCTGGACCCAATCCTAGTCCCAGACTTGGTCAGCAGTTTATGTCTAAAGGATTATATATGCACAATCAATGCTTTATATCAGTCAGCTAAAATTTCACAGTTTAGCATGCTATTAATCACTTACTGAGAATCTGTTGTGGCAAGGAATCTCTCAACATCAAGGAGTAACCTTGAGAGGTGTCCCTCCTCAAGGGGAGATCCTGGCATGCAGCTCACTGCCACACAGGAGAGCTCAACAGGCCCTGGGCTGCCCACTATTTATGGTGTAAGAAGATTGACTTGTAGTCGTGTTTGCATACTAGCAGTGTTTCAGTTGACACATCCTCAGCCAGCCCTCAACTGTTGAGCAAGATCCGTAAAATAGCCCCTGGCTATTGTGTTGTTATCTGTCGCCCCTGAATCGGATGCAGCCATCACGACTAGCTGCATCCATTACAGCCACCATTGATGGTTATCACTTCAACAGGTTTATAGGAGACAAAGGTCAGGACACTGTCACAGGATGGGAGAGAGGATTCACATCACATTTTCAGATGATGCCAAGGACAAAATAGCTGAAAACATACTGTAAGTAGAGTTCTAAGTGATTTTAACAGATTGTTGTAATAAAAGAATGAAAAAAAGAATTAATGTAGTTCAATAAAGAGAAATATATTACACTAAGATAAAAATTAGTCATTTAAATATAGGACGAGGAACAACTGGTTGAGTTACAATTAAGGACTGTAGTGTAAACAGAAGGAGTCAGCCGTGTCACACTACAGCAATGGAAACAAACGTCACCCAAGGGAACACAGGCAGCAATGTCATGTGCGAGATATGCAAAGTGGTCTTTCCACTCTGGCAAGACCTCAGCTGGAACTCCGATGACCAAATCTGTATATGGCACTTCAAAAAATATGTGAAGCATTTGGAGATAGAACAGAGGGAAGGGAGGAGGAATGGTGTGATATCTTGAAAATGTGACCTCTTAGAAAAGGTTGGAAGCATTTAGTTTGTTTACTAAAAACAATAATATTAGGAGGAAAGACACAGCAACCTTCTTCATGGAAGGAAAAAAAATCTGCAAAGAAGAACGTTCTGCACATCGATGGTACAAATACAGGAGAACTGTACAAAAAGAGATGTTAAGAGATATTAAGACTAACTTTCTAGAGGGATGAAGGTCTGAGCAATTCCAGACTCTGCAATCCTCTTTGTTGAAAGCTTTCAAGGACACATTAGACAAACATCTGGCCTGGTTTTAGAGTATTAGTCCAGTATTAGAGCAGGGAAGACGATCATGACCTTTTAAGATTTCTTCTGGACATAATATATCTGTAACACTGAGTTCATGGAAGCAAATGGCAACAGAACCTCTTCGGTGGGTTTGAGATCCAGAGTTTTGATCAAAAAGTTGCTTGTTAGAGTCTTTAATGGAACCCCAGATACATAAGAAGGATCGGGTAATGGTTTCCAAGATTTCATTTGTCCCTGTATTAGGCCAGAAAGCTGCAAACTCTAATTCTTGAATGTGAAAGCCTTGATATTAGAATTACTAGCTTTCTCCAGTCTAGACTGGGCTTCAGAAAGGTACTGTATAAAAGACTGTTCTTAAGTACATTTAGAAGCTGATGCCAATAAAAAATATCAGCCTACTACAGCAATAAGGTATCCCACCATGGATGCGTGCTACCGGAGTCTTGGATCGCTATTAGCTTTCCACTTTATCCCAGGTAACACCAAGGATGTTGCCTTTGATAATTACTTTCCTCTCTCCATTATCTTCAGGAATTATTGGCACAAAATCCTTTCCTTTTTTTAGAATTGAATACCCTTTCTCCACCCTAAAACTGGTCAAAGCTGTTGATCTTCCAGGCATGCTGCAGAACCATCTGTCCAAAATATTGTGGGAGTAGGGGGTTGATACATCAGAGAGCAAGAATTAATTAGATGCCTCTTTCTTAACCCCTGCTAGATATGTATCACAGTTTCTGGGAAACCATCAGGCGTGGGGGAAATATTGGCAATCTGGTCATTATTCCTACATGCAAGTAGAGATGTAGCAACACGTGTATCTGTCCCAGAAGAAGGACACACATTCAGAGTACCTCAGACTTCCCTTTGGGATGCCTTTGACATGACATATGCACAGAAAATCTCTTTCACCTCTGCCTCTGGTTTAATCTATAAAAATTCTCTCTGGTGCATTTCGTAGGGAGCAAGACATGTGGCAAGCAGAATTAGTTTATCAGGATCTAATTTCTGCAGCAAATCATTCATCAAGGTGCAAAAGGAAGTTGATGATAGCATGGCTGTGACATTGCAACGCTACAAAGTCGGTGACAGCCCTCTAAATTTTCGCCACACGAGAAGTTTTCACTGTCTTCTCTATAAGCCTTATCTTAACTAGTAGCAGCACTAGAGGCTTACCTTGCTCCACGCACAGAACAGCAGCCAACAAGGTGACAAGTGTAGTCTTCATCTCCACCAGATCCTCTCAGCCAGACTGGGAAGGTGTTTGGAGGGCAGGTTATATACCTTTTGAACGGCAGCAGTTTTACAGGTTCTAGATGGCTCACGGGTCGACATGAAATCAACCCAAGGGTGTGTAATGTGCATGTGGGAGTTCTCCATGCTGGGAGCCCATGGAACAGGTTGGCACCTTGGGGAAAAGTCATTTTAGCAAAACATTTCTTGCTTTTCCAGTCATGTGAGTGATGGAAGATGAGAATCTGCTCTCTTCTCTTCCAGATTTCTTCCTTTCCTTCCCCCCAGCAGAAGCAGGAGATGCACTGATGAAATAGCAGAGACCAGAGGCACGGGGAGATAGTTCTAGCAGTGCATCTTTCTAATCCTTTTGGATAGTCAGCGCATGATGTGCCAGGGTTCATACTATTCATTTGCTTTAATTATTCCACAGTAGCAGAAGTTCAGAGTCTCAACTGGCCTATGCTGGTTTGCCTCCAATAAAATCAGTATATTTTATACTAAATGAAATTAGCTAATGGTTCGTTAAACAGAAGATTTTCCTCAAATTTTCATGTCAGTCTTCATTTCTTTACCAATTTTCCATTACTGTAGTTAATCCCTCTGTTTGCTCCTCTCTGAGTTGTAATTCTCAAATACCTTATACACTTTCCATTTAAGTTTTGCTTCTATTTCAGGGATCCTTGAGAAGGTCTGCTTTTCTCCACACCCAACAGGAGAAATCAAACCTCCATTTATGATACCACAAATTGGCATCCTGGAATTGCTGCTCTACTTTGAAAAATAAGCCATCTCTCAAACTGTCTCTTCTTCAATCTTTCCTCTTAAATCAATCCCTTTTCTTCTATTCCTATGTGTTGCTCTCATTTAAATTTCTTAAAATCTGTTTCTGACATTCTGGGAAATAAACCCTAATAAAAGATGCAGCTTGTGGGAGCTTGAGCTGCCACCTCAACAGAGGTTCATCCAAAATGAGATTAGTCCTTGACAGCAGGTAGTAGAATGTGCAAAAGAAAAAAATTGCCAAACCCCACTTTTGCTGGAAATTATGACATAACTTAGCAGGCAGTTCCCTAGAAGTAGCGACCAGTAGGGTATTTTTATCTCTTTCTAATATGAATCATTTCAACAGTGGATTATTTCCTTATCTACGTGAGTTTATGATACTTTTTCAGATCCTCTTAAAGTGCTCCTAGAATGACATTATCAGGTGGTGAATTCCAGAGTTGTTCAAGCCCGATGTCAAAACAGAGACCCCCACTCTTGTTTTCGAAGGTTTGTGAGGTCAGCAGGGGACATGCTGGTGATGATCAAACTGAGCCTTCTGCTTTGCAGAGGGCAGTTTGTTTTACGGCTCAAGTGTGTTATGAAAGGGTTGTTCTTCATAGTGGGTGTGTCTTCTTGCTGGTATTTCATAATGAAGGTAAAAAGAAGGAACCATTTTCTGCCTTTTTTTGGTCTTATTAATTATCCTGTAGACTTCTGTAATGTATACTTCTTTTACCTTCCTCCATGAACAAAAGACTGTTCTAATTATTGTCATATTCCCCCTCATGTTGACTTTGCCAGCATCCATTTGTTCTGACATGAACATTCACACAATAGGATGTTGGCTCTGTGCAACTCAGCTTTGAAAGAGTGGTGAGGCTAAAATATCCTTAGCACTGCCAACAAATATATACTAATGAGAGAAATTTGATTAGGAAACAAGCTCTTCTATGCCAAACAGTTATCTGGGAGTTGTCTCCAGGACATTAATGTCTTCGTTAGTACCGAGGCACTGGGGCATGCCCTCTTCCCAGTGCTGGAGAGTGGTAATTTTGACTGGGTCAGAGCAATTCCTTCTTTCTCAAGACAACAGATGACAAAACTCAAAAGCAGTCAGAGGCAGCAATTAAGCCAGCATTGGGAGGGTGTCTCCTGCTGCCCATCACCACAGTCTTCAGCCTGGAGGAGAACCTGGAGCAGGCATGCCAGGGACATCAAGTGAGGAGTAAGATTGAGGAAGACTGCAAAAAACCCAAGGAAGCTGAGTCACCTCTGCAGGCTAAACTCATCACTATCCATTTAGGAAAACTAAAATGGAAGTCAAAATGGAGCCATGAGTTGTCTGTATGACAACAGAGCAGCAGCTAGTTTTGAAAAAGGGATGCTTTTGTTGCTTTCCATGGATTTCAGAAGCTTTTTAGATCCAGTGAAGACCTTGCTTTGATCTTTTGCATCCATCTTGCAGAGATAAAGGGAAGAAATTTCATATTGTGAGGGAAAAGACAGACAAATCATTCAGCGAGAGCAGAAGGCAGCATAGGTCCTTCAGAATCAGCAGTGATAAAGCTCTGAGTGAGGGAAAAGGGCCAATGTTAAAACACCTCCTACAAGTGTCTAATTTAGGCAGGGGAAGGCCTCCTTGGCTGATTCAGGTCCCGGCACAGTGACTCAGAGCACCAGAAACTGAGCTATTATATAATCCATGCAGAGAGAGCTCAAAAAACTGAGCTGTTAGATAAACCATGCAGAGAGGGACAATTACTTCCCAGGAGCAATCCCAACTATTTGACTGAGACATCTGTCTTCTTCCTGAGAGTGCTCCAGGCATCCCAGATGTCTCTGCAGGGCAGCTCAACACTCTCATCCAAAGAGTATGCAACCATGGAAGCCAAAAAATAAGAAACCTTGGGTGGAGGGGTGGGCAATTAGGCAACAACATCTGTGTGGGAGGTGTCACATCAAGATTGCTTAGGAAGGCTGGCAGAGAGGAGCCTCGCCTTACTACAATACCCGTTGCCAAGGGAGTGCTCCTTAAGGGAGCTTTTGTGGTTTTAGGGCCTCCTATCCTTCAGGACAATTGCTGCTGCCACTTCCAGATAAGAAACCTTTTATATAACTTGAGATGTGGGTCATCCACGTGCATGGATTGTGTTGCTGGACAGGGGGGAATGCAAAACTTATGGGGTCAAGGAGAAACCAGGCAACAGGGACGCAGGCTGGGACCCATGGATGGAGCTGCCCTATTAGGGATGGGACTCCTAGCTTCCCAGCACTGTTCATAATTCCTCTGTGCAACCATAAGCAGATGGTGAAACCCTCCATGGCAGAAGAAGACTCTACCACGTGCCTTCTCCCTCTTTGCCCACACATTTTTATACATTTCTTGACATGCCAGATTCCCTCCCAACCCAAAACAGAGACACCTGCCAAGTTCAGGTAGCAAAAGTGATGATTTTGTTTTAAACCTGGATGCCAAGAGTGTTCACAAGCTCAATGGGACAAGACCTGGGGCAGTACTAGCCCCAGCTGCCCCTTTACCTGTGCCAACCAGCACTGTTCCTAAGAAATCCTAAACCTGTGAATAGCCAAGGTTGAAGACTACTTCAAATAGTTCAGTTGCAACCACTTTACGATCTGGTTGTGGGGCAGAGTATGGCCATCCAAGGCCACAGGACAGTTCTTGGCTCATTCAGGGTGTTCAAATGTGTGCACCACTTGAGTATCTCTAAATCTGGTGGGAGGGGAAGAAAGGTGAAGGGAGTAGATTAGAAAGAAGAATGGAGCCAGCTCAGCTGTGGGAGTAGAAACTGTGGGGACAACAGAGTGTCTCATGGCTTGAGATGGAGTATCTTTGGCCAACCTTGCATTTGTAAAGAGGAGAAAAAATGAGCTGAGGCTCTATCAAGAAAATAGAGGTTGGAGGTAAAGCCCAGCCCAAGACTGGATGAAGAAGTCAATGAGGAAGGCTGGGAGAGAAAACAGCCAGGGAGTGCATAGCTGGGGGTCAGATGTGGATGGGAGGAAGGAGGGGGACAAGAAGGGATGGCAGCAGGTTGAGGTGAGCTGGAGCCATGAGATTTCCTTTGCAAAACTGTTATAAAGCTCCGGCTGTTTCTGAGTGTTGTTCTTCCTCTGCTCTTGGCAAATACCCAACAGAGTGAGCAAGACATGTCTCCCTGTGCAATGAGTCTACAGAGGGAAAACCAGCTGGGTGAGCTGCACCCGACTAATTACCTTGGGAGATCTTTGTTAGATTGTTTCATCCTCCTGTGACTCACAGCAAATCTCTCATTCCTGGTTAAGATTATCCATGAGGAAGGCCAGTGCAGGGGAATGAGTTCCTTCAATTTTAATGCCAATAGGAAACTTGACTAGAAAACATAAAACATTTATTTTCACAGTTAATATTTTGTTATAGATGAAACTGAAATTTCCAGACTCCAGTAGACACACGGTAGAAACTGTCTGTCTTTTCTGATTATTTTATTTTAAGCACCATGCAAGATGCTTTTCTCCCCTTTTCAAAATAATCCATAATGCTTATAAAGCAATTTCCACTGGAAGATCTTAAATCAGTTTTCAAGAAAACTTAATGCTCAAGATCCCTTCATGTTGGGTCCTGCCTTGTCCCCTTGGTTTGCCTGCTGAAGAGCTCAACAGTCATTTCCTTTCAGCCAGCTGACCCAGAAGAGAAATTGAAAGCAAGTTAAGATAGAATACAGTTTACTCTGAAATGAAGTCACAAAATGACACTTCTACCAATGCAGAAAAAAAAAAAAAAAAAACTGGGGAGAGGCTTCCTGAAGTGAATGCAAAACAATTGCAATATATTTCAACATTATTTCAATTCGACTTGCAGACTACCACCTCTGCTTTTATTGCTGCTAACATGGATGCATCCAGCTGCTGCACCCGATGTACCATACCACACAGCCACACAATAGAATAAAATAACACTTTATTGTGCCCAGCTTCAGTTTAACAGCTGTAATATTAAAGGCTTCCTCAGACCAAAATGATACAGGGCAGAAAATGGGATAAGGGGAAAAAGGGGAATGGCAGGGACAAAATGAAGGGGAAAAAATGCATGGAGTTATAGAGACCAATAACAGGAGACATGGTGAATATATGGTGCCCTTCTGCATGTGCAGGGCTCCACATCATGCCTTTTTTCTTCCAAACACCATTTCGAGGTAGGGCTGTGCTCTTGTGCGTTGGCATCAGAGCACAGAAAGAGCAAAAAATATTTGCTGATGGGATGTGACCTTCCAGGATGGACAAACAGGGCAGCATTCACGCTGAGTGTTTGATCCCTTGCGACGCAAGGCCAAGAGGCTGTTTTCCCACCCCCCAACCCCTCTAAAAACCCAGCCAGAGGACACAGGCAAGACTGGCCAAGGTGCCCATAGCTATCATGGTGTAGCTGGTTTTCACACTGCTGGCACCACTGATGTTGCACAAGGAAGTCTCGCAGCAGCTGGTAGCAACGCCGGCTATGCCAATATTCAGGTCGATTGTTGGGCAAAAAGCAGAGCATTTCTTGGTAATACGCTGGTTACGGTCATTGCCTGAAGTGGGAAAGAGAGAAAACAGGAAGAAAAATCAGGTTTTTTTAATCTTGTATATTTTTTACAGACTTCAGTGGTAGGCTGGCTCTGCAATGTCCAATGGGAGAATATATTATTCTGTGATTAATGCTCTTGGTTTTCCCTTGGGCTTTGTCACACTGCATCGTTATTTGTGTATATGTGACCTATGGAGACCATCTCCAGACTTGTGTCTCCTCTGCTGTTTTCTGGGCCAGCTGGGTGCAACCTAGGGGAAGAATTTGGAGATCTAATGCCTTTGTACAGTGCAGGATTGCAAGACTTCATCGTCACCGTGCCTTGGGATTGCTCCTTCCACAGTACCTGACCCTTTCCAATTCCACCACCTCATGAGCATATATTTGAGCTCGGAGATGAGACAAGGGGTTTGTGCAGAGAAATCCTCTCTCTTCCATTGTCTCCCTTTCCTAAGTGTGTTTAATCAGCAGTGCAGTATTATTATGATATATTGCAACAGAGATGGGCTATGCTGAGTCCCCGCCTGCTGCAAGATTTCCTCTCTGTGTGCTATGATCCTCATTAATTCTTCCACCACACCTCATGGTGGGATGAAGCTCTGCAGTCAGCCTAACCTGAACGCCACCATGTCATCAGAGCCTTAGAAAAGCTTCACACTTACCGTATCCTGTGGTAGAATAGGTTGTGAGACAGTACTTCTCATGGTCGGAGCAAGTGGTTGTGCTGAGACAATGGATGTTGGAAGTTGCATCTTTGCATGAGAAACATGTCAAGGAGAAGGCTGCAAAAGAAACACACCGCACCCATCAATCACCTCTAGAAATATCTGTAGGAGGACAATATGGGTGGTGCTGGTCTAGATGGAGGATACATCAAGCCCAGTGGCCACAGATAACCTCCTGGGTGTGTGAAACTTGGCCCCAGCAACTCTCCTCGACCCAAAATTATTTAAGCTCATATTCCTGACACTGATGTGGTTTGCTCATTTAGAATCTTAGAATCATAGAATGGTTTGGGTTGGAAGGGACCTTAGGGATCATCTAGTCCCAGCCTCCTGCTACGGGCAGGGGCACCTCTCACTAGACCATTTAGTAACCCTCAAGGGATCTTCCTTCTGGATGCTTACTTGAGTCTCCCTTGAATCCACTTAAACCTCTGGCATCCCCAGCATGCTTTTTGAAAGAGCACCCCAGAATACTACCCCTTGCAACATGAAGCTCTTGTGGCTTTTTTCCAATATGGCTCGCCTGAGTCCCATTTTCTGGCCACAAGTTCTTGTATGGAAAGAGACCAATGAATTCCTGTCCACCCTCTTTTCCATCCTCTTCAAGTCATCTGAAGACTCCTGGACTACACATTCTTTCTCAAAGCACACAGACCAACAGTGAATTATTTAAAAATTCTTTCTGAATACAGAAAAGGAGAAGCACACCTAAAAGTAACCCCCCTGGCCATACTTGATATGAATATTTTGCTTCATGCCCCTACAACATATCTCAAAGACAAGTGACCTAGTTCTGCTTCTCAGTGTTTGCTGGGAAGATGGACTCTTGCATTTTTACAGCTTAATTTTCAGAGCTCGCCTGTGTTGGGAGGCAATCTTGGACCTGTAGAAGACATGGCTCAGCAAACCTTGGCTGCAGCAGACTCCTTTTTACAGCCACCCATGGGTGATGACTGCCTGACGCTACCAAATGTGTACATTTGTAACACTGTACATCTTCAAAGCACTGTGCTAATGTGAATGAATGAAAACAGCTTGCACTCAAGTAAGCTAAAGCAGTCATTTGTAGCAAAGAGATCCTTGGGGAAGGTTTGTTTGCATGATAAGGGGAATTTCGTACTCATCTGTTCATCTGGAGAAAACGTTAGTGCAGTAATGTCACCCACGGGGCAGGGGCGTGGGAGGGGAGGGATTAGGCTCCAGTTAATACCCATCTTATTTTTGTACCAGCAATGTCCTTTGCCTTCCTTGCTCTTCGTCTCCCTAATTCTTCTTCTCGCTTGTCCAAGCTTCTTTGTGCTAGTTGGTGCCTTTGCCAGCAATGTCCCAACCTCATTGCTGCCCTTATTTAACCTTAGTCAAGCTTTTCTGACCAAAACAGACTCTCTGTTCCCTAGCGTCCTACTAGCCTAGATGTGACCCCAGCTCAAGCCATGACCCAGGTGACCAGGGTGTGCAGTGTATTTCATAGGGAGCCACAAAAATGCCTTTTAGGGCACTATTCATTCTTCTCTGTGGAAATTGTCTCCCCACTCCAGCTAACAGCTCCTTGCCCTTTCCATGGCCACCAGTACTGACCATCAATTTCATCCTGTGGTCTGTAGTCATAGAATCACAGAATGGTTTAGGTTGGAAGGGACCTTAAATACCATCTAGTTCCAACACCCCTGCCATGGGCAGGGACACCTCCCACTAGCCCAGGTTGCTCAAAGCCTCATCCAGCCTGGCCTTGAACACCTCCAGGGATGGGGCATCCACAGCTTCTCTGGGCAACCTGGGCCACTGCCTCACCACCCTCACAGGAAAAAAAAAATCTTCCTTTAATCTAAATCTACCATCTTTGTTTTCTTTTTCTAATCCTTGCAGATCCTGTTCTCCCTCTTGTCTCTCACTGAAGAGCAGCTAGCAGAGGACACAGAGCCCAGGCAACTGGGCTTGCAGTGGCTCAGATCCCATCTCCCTCTGTTCCCAAGCTCAAAACCCTTATTATTTCAAAAGCCTCAGACCTGGCACCCATCTCACTCTGACTTGATACCAAGACTGTTGCAATTTGCCTCCTTCCTTGGTCATGGTAATGTCCATCTCCAGCTTCTCTTGGCTGTCCTTCCTGGCTCTTGTGTTCAGTATTCTCCTGACACTGCCGGCTATTTTTTTGTTTGTTTTCCTAGTCTATGACCCTCCTTTAGACCATCTGCACTCAATATGGTGTGGCTTCATTCTCTTTTCCTGTGCAAATCTCACATAGGCACATTTCTGCTCCACCCCACTGAGAACCACCCTTTCCTCCCAGAATAACCATACACTAGAACAGAGTCCCCAAACTGGGTTTTCCAGAGGTGTAGCTCATTTTATTCCTTAATTAATCCAGCTTCTTTCCTCAAGCCCATTCCAAGAAAAACTTCCTGCATCTATGCAGGAAAGAGTGGAGCTTGTTGCATGCCCAAGTCCTGTCTCATCCCAACCTTCCGAAGCTTCTAATTTCTGAATCCAATTGTCCTGGGACCCTTCTAGCCAGGAGAGGGGGCACGGACCCTGCTGGGGTGATTTTGCCAACCACTCTCTGTGCTCAGGAGGTTTTGTCTTGCTCACTTTTACTGTAGAAGACTCACGGTCTCCTAACAGGATGGCTCAGTTAAGACCCTGAAGTCAGGTGGGACAATTTTGATCCTTGGTAAATACAACAATTGCTCATAATACTGAAAAAACACTTCTGATTTTATTGCGTCTATTGAAATATGTGTTCCAATGGGGCTGAGTGGGGAAGGGTGCAATATTTCTTTAGAAATGTGCCCCGCTCAGGATGCAAACCTAGGGTTAAACCAGGCTGCCTTTGGAGGTCTCATATCTGCACCCAGCAAGACCTCTGGGTGCATTCCTCAAGGAAGAGTCTCATGTGAATAATTCAAGCCACCCAGATAAACAACTTACATGTGTAAAGCATTAGCAAGTACAAGTGCTGGTGGACACTGTTAAAATAATACAGGTTCAGGATTAATTGGAACAGCACCCAGCCTTCTGGCTAGATTGCACAGCAAAGTGGCACTGCATATGTGTTAATTTTCACCAAATTCTTCGGTAAGTTTGCTGTCTCATTACGTGATCTTTTTTAAAAATGTGATTACAGTTGATAAGCTGCAGGAAAGGAACCTTTTACTGCCCTGAACTTTCTCAACCCCATTCAGCACAATGATTTAACACATGCCAAATTTAAACGCTGTGAAGTCCCACAGTAAAAACATTTACAGCTTCAAATTAAGTGTGAGCCTAAGTGTTCTGCTAAACCAAGACCAGAATGGCCAGTAATTTGCAGGTAAAGCCCTCCAGCAGAGCAAAGCAGAAGCCCTGCCAAGCTGAAAAAAATCATCTCTTCCCCCGGAATAGTCAGAGGGATATTCAGGGCTGCACCCTCTATTCCCTGCCTGACCCACAGCCCACCCCTGTGCAAATGGAGCATCTTCCAGGGGCACAAGCAGCGGTCCTTGGCAGAGCCAAGTGCATGTTCCCCGTTGCATCATTTCCAAAAAAAGCCCCAGCCACTTATCAGAATGAGAGCAGGTCTCTGCATCCCCATCCCAGACGTGGGACCAGCATCAGCAAAGTTGCACCTCAAAGAAACAAGCTGCAAGAAAGAAATGGGAGCCAGAATTGCACTTTCTTGTGGCATGACCATCTCTACCAATTTAAGTAATGATGGTTTATAATTGCAACCAATAAACAAACAAGTGAAAAAATAAATAATCAGGCTGTAGTTAGTTACATGTTGAATTTGCAGCTTTATTGTACATATTCCTCTTTGCCTGTCAAGCTCTGTATATCCCTCAACTAACAAGGTGGATAACTCACCCCCCACTTTCCAACATCTGATGGGGATACATCCCCTGGTTTCTTCTCATGAAGACTGGAATATTCTCTAGATCCTAATGACCCTTCAGCTTTACCATTCCTGCTGCAAAATCCCCTTGTCCTCCTGCAATACCAAAGACATGCCCCAGCTCTGGGGGTCTCAGTGCAAAGCAATCTTTGGGAGACTCACCGCTCTCCAAGCACAGGGCTATGACGAGCACGACAAGAAGAGAAGTCTTCATCCTTTATAAGTCTCGCAGCTTCCAAAACAAGCTGGGCTCACTGAGGGCAGGTTTTATACCTCTGCAGTGTTTGCTTTGCTGCTGTTTGCTTTGCTGCTGCGATAATTGGGATGGAATGTGTCAGGACTTGTGCGTGTGGAAGCATGCTTCACTGGAAATCTCAACAGGCATATGTCCTTCCCCCTCTGCTTCTTTTCCGAGTTGTTTCGCAATGCAGCCTGTTCATCTGGTGTTAAGTATGCAACAGTTTCTAATTCTAGATAAGTGGAGGAAAGGAAAAAAAAAATCAGAAACAAAACCATGTCCACGTGAGAAGAGGAATGTTTTCTTTTCCGGGCCAGCTTAGGTCTCAGAGCACATTGCATCCTGTCCTCGCCCACTGTTTTAGTGCATATGGAAATTGATTGAATTTCAAATTGCGATGGGGATTGAAACTTCTACAAAATGTCTCCCAGGATTGGCAATGCAGTTCAGACCACAAGAGTGCTATCCTTCCACTGCACTTCATAGGGGACCAGGCGTCATTTTCTGTGTTTAAGACTGCAATTCAAAATCATAAATTTTTCTTTTACTGTTAAAAACTTTTTACATGAGGGAAAATGTTATCTTATTAGAAAACAAATTCCACTGGGCAATGAAAATGACCACTTAAATTAAAAAATAGCAATAACACCCACCCACACTACATTGAACAAGCTGTGAATTTTTTCACAAATTACAAAAAAATAAATGTCAGAGAGAAAAAAACAAAACAGTTAAAGCATGGAGAATGCAGGATTGCCTGATCAAGGATCTCAACTCATTAAGTCTTCAGAAAAAACCCTTGAAGCCAGACAAAATTTTGTGAAATACCAAATAGGAATACTCCATTGGGTTTCCATATGGTGATCTTTATTCCTTCTTTTCTACCATGTTTCATCCAATCTCCCTGTATAAAATCAGAATCTTTCCCATCTTCTTCTGATTGCTGTCACTTTTTCCTCCCACATTTTTCTTTCTGCCATCGAGTCATGGAGACGGAGGCACAGTCCCAGGAATGGTCCAGCTGGGTTCCTTTCACATGACACTCAGAGCTGCAGGAACAACCTGCGTGCCCCAAGACTCTGCCAGCGATTCTGCCCCTTGCTGCTCTCCATCTGTTTTAGTTTCCTTTTTTTCTTTGTCTCAAAGTTGCTCAGCTTTCCATTCCCCATTAAATATTTGGGTTTCCACTATGACCCACCTGAAGCCATTATGTCACCGAAAAGGTATGCCCAGGTCTGGAGGTGAGGTAACTCTTTCCAACACCTCTAAATTGGAAATATAAATACTTCCAATTAGTATGGAGACCTGCATGACTAACGTGAAGAAATTTCTGTTTCTCAATAGGTAGAGAATGAAACTCGGTTGCAACAGAGGTGGCAATTAACCAAGAAAGCTCAGAGGAGGGATGTTGTTTAGGCTTCATAAAGCCAATGCCTTCATAAGGCACAGGCAGGACGAAAACAGAAGCTGGCACCCTCCATGCCAGGCAGGGCAAACCTCTCTTCCTTGTGAAATATTTTATTTTCCCCAATCCAGATGAAATTTCATGAGTCTTTATTGGTAAATCAACTTTTATTGCTGACTGTTTGAGGGAATAGAAGAAAAAAAATGGGTTCTAGTCACAAGGCGATGACATTCTGCAGCCCGTATGTTGTGCTGCAGAGGCAGCCCACATTTGGATTTATTTCATCCAACAGCATCCATTAACAAGTACAGAAATAGCAGCTCAGACAGGCACGGGGTTTTTTTTCCACCCCTCCTCCCTTGTAGTCTCATCCGAGAAAAACCTAAAATATCTCTTGTCTCCTGCAAGCTGCTGAGATTTTTGAAGTGGCAAGGCTGTATTTCTTAAAGGAGTTATTGCAGAATTTCTGACAGTCAGGATTTTCATTAGCTGGTCCTGCATACTTCCAACAGGTCCCATATGGTCCTCCGGTGTTAATGTTATCTTCATCCCTCACCAGTGCCAGGTGAGGTAGATGGGGGCAGAAAGGACGCAGATGATGAGGACATGAGAGGGACCAAGGCAAAGAAGATATTATCACACTTTTAGAAGTATTTGGAAGCTACGAACTTCAAGAAGATTTTTGAAAGAGCAACAGGGGATTTAACTGGGGGTGGAAAGACTTACGTGCCTTGACGCAGTTGCTGAGTGGAGAAGGAAGGGGAGTGTTTTGCTCATCTTGTTCTAAACCTGGTTGAAATTGTCACGTGAGAAGGGCAAATGTTTTCTTTATTTTGGTGAAAACATGAAATTTAAATATAACTGTAAATTCAGATGTTTTTATTAAATGTGGATTTTCAAACTGGCCAAAAGCTTTGCGAATCATTGCATAAATTATTGTGATTAACATATAGGAAAGGTGAGGGGAGAAGTGGCTAAAAAGAAATGCCGAGAAAACCCAAGTTTCTGTTGGTCCCTCAGCACAGAAATGCTATTACCATTCTTCAGTTAGCCAGAACATAAATAAATGCCAGAACACCCTCCTTGCCCAGAAATTAAATATTTACAGGATGACTAAATATAATCCCATCTTCACAGACTTCAGCCAGTGATGCAGTTTCTTCTCATTTCATAGAAACATGTGCACCTTGCAGCCGGTGTTGAGCACCGGTGGAGCAGGACTCCCCTCAAATCCAGCTGGGCTGCAAATGGAAGGGCTTCTTTCCAGTTGCCCCTTCTATACAAATCCTCCTGAAATACACCACTATATTTGTAAGCTGCTCAGCTGAGAATTACGCACCACCCAGCTCCAAGAATGCATATATTTGCCCATCTTAACTGTAGCTCTGCTCCTCCAAAAGCTGCAAGGGATCTCCAGCCCATTTCCTCCATCCCCAAGCCTGGAAATGCACCAAGCAACAGAGGATCAAGCAGCCACCAGATCAGGCACTCATTGCCTCTCCCAGGCTCTTTCTGTCCATTTCCCCTGTCCCTGCAGGGAAGTCAGGAGTAATCACTCAGCAGCATCTTCTCCAAGCAGTCACGGAGATAGATCCCCGTTCCATGAGGACAGATTCCAGCAGCACCATCCTCATTGTGGACATCTCCAGCATCTAGGGGTGGGACCTTTATCTATTTAAAAACCTAAAACCACCCACCATGAGAACTTTGCAGCACAACCAGGAGCGCAACTGATATCTGCCAAACCCCAAGTCTTGTGCGTTAGCAATTGCAAAACTTATCACTGTTGCTTGCAACGGGAACAAGACAAACATCTTTGACCTTTCCAGGTCATTCATTAGTGCTGAATGATCAGGAGGAACATCTGGCTATCTTGACCTGCTAGATGCAACTGAGTCAATTGAGAAAGGCAGCCGGGAGAAGACTCCCAGGTGCTAAAAAGAGAAATTCAATGTGAAGTAGATTCGGACCACAGCCTTTTCTGGCACAGCTGTTTTCTCAGGCTTATCTTACTGTGGATATAGCAAACACGCTCTAGAATAACATAAATCTTTATTTTGCCTGACGATTGTCACACATATGCTATCAAAAGAGCTTTCCCAGGGAAAACTAGTACAAAACAACAAAAGATACAGCGGAAAAGACAGGAGCTACACTGCCCTGCCATTTTGTTGATGGAATCTGAAGCAATGTCTTAGAAAAAACAGGGTAGCATAGACCCTGTTGGAGACACTTGACAGAGGATGTTGGTTTCTCAGTTGGGAATACTTTGTAGGTTCTTGATTACATCTTCTCCCACCCCTCATCACAGTCCTGCCCTGATGACACAGATCAAACTGGCCACAACTCCCAGGAACATCGCGGCATAGCTGATTTTTATGCTGTTGGCACCACTGAAGTTGCACAGGGAGGTGCTACAGCATTTAGTGGAATAAGCCGCCACACCAAAGTTCACATTCGCCTGAGGACAGTCTACAGAACACTTCTTAGTGATGCGGTGTCCCATTTCATTACCTGGGTGGAGAATAGACAAGAAAGGAGAATTGTGATTTAAGATTCTTCTGCAAGTCCTGACCAGCAGATAATAGGAGGAGGCACTGTGCTTAATTTGCAACGCAGCAATAACAGTGATCATAGAATCACACAATCATAGAATGGTTTGGGTTGGAAAGGACTGTAAAGATCATCTAGTTCCAACCTCCCTGCCATGGGCAGGGACACCCTCCACTAGCCCAGGTTGCTCAAAGCCTCATCCAGCCTGGCCTTGAACATCTCCAAGGACTGGGCATCCACAGCTTCTCTGGGCAACATGGGCCATTGTCTCACCACACAATCAGTGGATTTGAGGAGCGTTGGTTTAGTGTCCACACAGCCTGGATCAAATGCATGACACTAGAAGGTTGTTGGTTGAAACCCACACCATGCTTCATGCAGGACAGCAAAACATCACTGTCAGTGCAATTTTTTGGTTTCTAAAACCACATTACTTACATTCAGCCCCTTTCTATCATCCATCACAAAGCATGTGTGTGAGCTCTCAGATCAAGCAACAGGTTATGCTCATGAAAATCTGTTTGCTTCAGCCAGCCCTTCCACAAGGTGGTGAGGAACATACCCCAAATGGTGGATCACAGCGTACCGCTGAGGGATTCACACATGTTATATGTTGTGATCCTTAAACCTCAGTGATTGGCAACTGCTGCCCTCAGAGATCTCTTGCCCATCAGTGTCTCTGGAGACAAAAGAAACAAAAGCTCCTTGATGTGTTGCTGGTACTCACCAAACCCAGCAGAGCTATATGTGGTTGTACAGTATTTCTCATTGTCATCACACTTGTAGGTTTTCAGACAGTTCCAGTTGGAGTGCTCGTTCTCGCATATGTAGCAAAAAAGTGAGGAAGCTGGAAAGAGTGAACATGACACATATTAGTGATTTCCAGCAACGCCCTCGAAGGAAGAAAGTGTCAAAAGCCATGTCCCTCCTTAGAAAATACAAAGTGAAAAGTACGTTATGAACAAGTTTTCATGACAAGTGAAATAAGAAGTTGGTTTGGATTAATGAAGCTGAAAAAAACAAATAATCAGAACCAAAATAAATTTCTTTCTTGAGTTTTCAGTGATTAAACCTGAAAACACAATTTTTTCAGCCTGAACAGCACTTTCAGGTGACCTTTCTTTCTCCCTCAGGTCCGCATTGTCCTGGTTGATAGCCAACCTGCAAATGCAGAGCTCACAACGTGCCCAGCTGGGTCTAGTCTGGCCCTGGCAAGAACAAGATGAACTGGCACTGCTCAGATGAAAGCTTATTTTTTAGTATTTTTCAAATCACATCTGCAAAATACCGTACAGACATGCATTAATTAAAGCCTATAACACCCATGTGAGCTAAATTACAGAGCACAGAGCCACATTAAAGGGAGTTCCCTGGAAGAGGTTGCTCTGGACAATAGAGAGATTATTTCTACCAGCGCCCGGAACAACATATTCCCAGCGATATTATTAGCAGGGCTGAGCCAGGTCTATTACAAAGCCAGAAGGAGGTAAGATATGTATTTCTGAACAAAACTGAAGTAAATTGAGTCAAACATCCGGGCTGGAAAACTGGCCATGTAGAAACACAAGCATGTGCCATCTCATTCCCTGGAACTGGATTCACAACTGGTGGAAAATGTTGCCTTCCTGTTCAGAGTCCCATGAAATGCTCCTCATTTCTGACCAGGGGTGACAGTGGCAGTTGGGCAGCTCTCAGGACAGCCTGCCACATTGCCACCAGTGATGGAGAGCTTGAAGGTCACCAAATTGCAAAACAGGGAGGGTTCTCTGTTAGGCTGAAATTTCCCTGTTTTATTTCCTCCTGGTTTTCTCAACTCAGGAAAGCTCTTATCTCTGCACAGAATAGCCTCTTTCAATTTAATTTGAACCTTTTTTTAACATGGAAACTCCTCCCAGGGACTCTCCAAAGCCCAACTGCTGTTGATTCAAATTAATCTTTGCTCATGACGCTTGGTTAGACAATTCCAGAAGCAGTTTTAAAAGAGAATTAAAAACTATTTTAGGCCGTAATTATCCCAAGCAGAAGAAAAGGCTTCCCCTCTGTGATGTGGGGAGCTCAGGTGCTTTGGGTACAGCTTTGGAGCCAGCTCTAGGTGCCTCAGTATGTATCTTGCTCTGAAACCTACCCAGATGCTCTTTTCTAGTGCCAGGTGTTGCGAGCACAGGTGTTCTCCATAACAGCAGATAAAAATCATCCTTGTTGCATCCTGGTTTTAACTTCTGTTTAACTGACTATTCACCACTCACTGTTTCTCCATCACTTGGATAAGTTAAGCCTCTCACCTCTCCTTTGGAGGTCCCCCCACCCAAGCTGTCCTTTGGCAGAACCACACCAGAGCAATCCCAGATGCTCTGCCTAGCAAGCATTACTGCATTTTACAGCCCCTGTAGCTCTCTCTGATCTGCTTTTCTGCCAAATCTCAAAGTTGTTCAAACCATTTCCTGCTGCAGATGGAGCCGAGACCCCAGCATGTGGGTGAAAGCAACTGATATGCACTTGTGTTCACTGGCTGATGCAAGGAAAATCCCTCCCAGTCAGGAAAGAATAACAGCTGAAACCATTATAGCTGTTATAAAGCCTTGCCTACATCTGGCTTCCACTGTCCATTAGCTCTAGTTTTGCAAATGCAGCTGGAAATAGCCTTAATGGTGTAAAAAGGTTTGCAGCACTCCCCGGGATTGCAAAGACAAAGAGCCAACGTTTCTCAACTGAATATTTGTACGCAATTATCTAGTTATGTCTGTGCCTCCTTTTGAAAGAGGACAAGCACAGAGCATTGTGGATCCCATTACAAACACACTCACTCCCAGACACTTAAAAAAGCTCTTCAAACCTATGAGCAAAGATCTTTTAGGCTTTCAATTGTCTGCCAGCAACCCGGTTTCTTAATTGTAATGTCATTGTGGGAAATAAGGTGAAATGCTGTCAAAATATACGGTGTCAATGCCAGCTGCATTACCTTTTGCCAACAACTCCTCAAGTTTCATTCGGGAACAAAAATAAAACCAAAGGCAAAACTCTGAGCCCAGCTTAATTCCTATTAGCATTTTTTCAGTTCACATGTCTGTCTTCAGATATGAGTGGTTGAAGCTTGATGCTTGAGAGTGTGAGAAACCCGAGTGGTGAGCTCATCTTCTTTGGGTTCTGGGTACCTTGGGAGAACTCACCCACAAGCTAAGACTCAACCACACTCGATATTGCTTGACGCAACTGATGCCAAAGAAAAACTGCATTACCAAGACCTCACCAAAGCTGTCAAACCTTCTTGTCCCTGAGTAATCTCTGATTTCTCTTCTAGTATTTTCATCCTCTCCATCTGACTCTCCCAGCCTCCAAAGGTCCTTACCTTGCTTGGCACACAGGACGGCCACCAGCAGGACAATCAGAAAAGCCTTCATTGTCGTTCTGCCCTCAGAGCCTGAATAACATGGGATGGTGAACCATGGCAAGGTTTTTATACTGGGGCTGTGTTTACTTTGACTTACACTTAATTTGAGGTTTAGGGAATGACAGCACATCATATGTGGTCAGGGATGGGTGTGTTTCTGCGTAGGAACCTGTTACTAGGCTCCAGGTAGCAATTTTTTTTTTTACATCTCATTCAGATCCAGTCTTTTTTTTCCAAGGCCTACACCTGCTGACCATGCCTGCATTGCTAATTTGGGCAACCACTTATCTGATTCAAACGCGGGAGTCCCTTCTAATTGCATTGGGTTGAACCACGAAACCTGGAGCAAAGCAGAGGCAGCTGTGCCAGTATGGGGTGGCTCATCGCTTGCAAGAGCATCACCCGGCATCCTCCATCCTTTCTCTCTGCCATGATATGAGAGCTTCATATCTGTGGGAAGTGGGAGACTCAGTTAAAAAGAAGATTTTTTCACCGGGTTGTCCACAGTCATTCAGAATTATCTTACTTCTACTAAAGAAAGTGCTTTAAGCAAAAAACCAGCTTGTATCATTCCTGCAATGACACTATTCGTGCCTGGAGACTGTCCCTCAGAGGGTCCCATGGCCCAGGTGGGGATAGGGACCAATACTTTTGTTTTGCTCTGCTTCTCCATCCTCCAGAAATATTCAGGGTTTCCGAGTGACAATGTTTGTTGCTACCTGTAGACCAACACTAGACTCCATCAGGTTTTTCCAGTCCCTCATGACCTTTCGAGTCCTTCTGGGCACCCTCCTTCTGCTCCTACCATCATATCTTGCCAAGTGAGTCAGGGTGCAGCAGAGGCACCAAGTGCGTGGGAACGGCTGCAGGAGTTTGAATGGGAGTGAAAATGACTGAGAAATAAAACAAGTCCTGGTTAAGAAGACGTCTCAACAGACCAGGACCCTTTGCCTTTAGAGAGAGAAATGTCCAAGGAGAGCTCAGGTTTGTAAGGTCACAAATGGTGTGGAAACAGAATAAAGAACAATCCAGTTGCTCTTTGTTTTTGCCCAAATTACTCTGCAAGGCGTTGGTTCGTAGGCTGTTCCTCTGATCATCTCTCTGCAAGATCCCGGGCAGATGACCCAATGCCCAACCCTTATGATGAATCTTTTTCTTCCAGTCATTCTTCCTTTGCCCAGTTGCTCCTTCTCTACAGCAGCTTGATCCCCCAACAGTTTCTGTTTCTGTGTCCAGAGAGGGGCAGAACATAAGTTTTCGAGTACTCCACTCTGTTCTCTAGATTTTCCCAGACCTTGAGCATAAATCTTTAATTATCTCCTCTTTTAGCAAGGATGTGAAAGAGCCATGTGACAGCTAATGTAGCAGCTCTACTTCAGAAATAGCCTGTGAAAAAGCCACTCTCTGAACAAGACTTTATGTAAATACCTGCATGAATTACATCAGTCAGGAAACACGATCTGCTAGAGCATGGGGGGAAATAGTAGGTATTAGTCCACATTTGTTTTACGCACAAATGGCCAGGCTTCTCTTAGCCAGCTGGAGAAATGGGAAGTAAAACTTCCTTTGCTTCCATCCACATCAAAAATCCAGAAACGGAACTGAATTATCGCACTGAATTCAGCTCATCTTGGAGCCAAGCGAGCAGAAAAAATGCAGCAACTCAGCAGGAAGGAGCAATGCATGAACACAGCCCCCAACAAGAAGAAAAAAAAAAAAAAAGGCTTTGAAATTAAAACAAATACATGAACAGTAAATAAATGACACTGTTAAAGCAAAGTGCAACTGAACAGAAAAACTGCAGGTGAGAAATGACGCGTAGGAAGTGAAAATGTGAGAAAGCATTTAAACAGATTAGAGAGAGGGAAGGTTAATAATAATAAAAAATATTAATATTTCACCCAGAACTGGAAAGAAAAAAAGGAGGCAGTTGAGAAATATTGGTGCAAAGCAAAATAAATCAAAGCAAACACACAAAGCTTTGGGGGAAATAATTAAAGACAGGCAAAGTGAGGGTAAGAAATAAGATGGGAGGGAAATATTGATGCTTCACCATTTCTCCTATGGTGGCATTACTTAGCGCTGTGCAAAATGTACCTGTTGTTATGTGCAGACACTCTTTAGGTATTAACCACAACGCTTCAAGGTACAAGGAGCATTTTCTACAGCTCCACAAATCCCAGTTTAACCCTGGAGTTAGACTATAGGGTCTCCTGTGGAGACTGGATGGAGAAGGCATCTTGGGCACCACCTGGCCCCGATCCCTGTGTCCCTGAAGGAGCAGACTGCAAAGGCTTTGGGACCCAGACTAGAGCCTGGCCAGGTCCCAAAAACATGCTATTCTTGTGAGCTGTTGATATTGCAATCACGCCCAGGGACACTGCAAGGGCTCTGGGCTCCGGGCTCCAACCAGACACCATGGAGGTGGGGCAGGGGACGGGTCTCCTTTGAAGCAGAGAGCAGTCCACTTTTTTTAAACAGGGGGAGAAGAGGTCTGGAAGAAAAGCCAGGGCAAAGACAACTGGGGTGGTGGGAAGTTCAAAGAAGAAAAGGAGACTTTGGGGAACACAGCACAGGGGTGTTTAAAGTACTTTCCCAAGGACATAGAAAGAAAAGGAGAGAGGACGGCAGCAGGGTGAATCTTGCTGCAGAAATTGGGCTAGGTGGGTGTTAACCCCACGGGTGTCACAAAGGGTATTAACCAGTTAACAGAGCATGGTTGTTTTAAGGAAGAAACCTTAACCCACTTGGAGCTTGGCAGCCAACAGCATGTGTTTGTGCCAGACCTTGGGAGCATGTTGTGCAAGGTCTGTCTCTTTTGTGTAGCTGGAGCCAGACAAAGAGTGTTTTTAACTCGTGATGGAGCAGCGAGGTGGAGCAAACTGCTAGGTCCAGGGTCATTTTCAATGTCAACTTTCCCCACTTTCCCCTTTTTCTTTCTGGAGGGTGGCTCTGATGGCAGCTGTCCTCCATGGTACAGAGAGGAAACTCCATTTCAGCTCAGTTGTAAACTGCAGCCTCAGTGGGGAAAGGAGAGGCCATGGGACAAGGTGAGAAAAAGGCAGCCATGGGTAGTGCTCCCAGTGTCCCTGAGTCACGCAGATAGTGCATGCAGGGCAAGTGGTCCAGCCCAGCCCCAGACAGCATCAAGCTGATCTGGTTGTGTTCTCCTGGCAGGTCAGGGAAGGCTGGGTTGCTTCATCTGTCCATGCAATGGCAACAGCATTAGGTGAAGGACCCAAAGAGGGGGAGATCATGGGATCCAGTAACCCCAGGAAAAAAAAGGAAGACCTGCATGGGAAATTTAGCCTTTTCTACCTGACTGTTGCAGGCAGCCTGCTCTATTCTTCCCTTTCTCAAAGCACATCTGGGTTTGTAGCTGACCTGGTAGGCTCCAAACAACACAGCAGAGCTCCTCTGGTCAACCTCATGGAACATGAGAGAGGCCACCAAACCTTCAGCTGGGAAGGACAGGGGTAGCCCAGATTCACCATGTCTGGCTGAAATACAAAGAGATCCAGGTAGACTTTTATCTCAGCAAGACAGCTGTGAAAGTCACCTTGCTGTTGGTCACAATGGGTGACAAACGTGAGTCCTTTGGGGATGCAGATACCAACTAACAGGGGACCAAGGCCATTTTGTCATATTCCCTTAACCTCCAAGGTCCTAAGACATAATTCAGCCCCATCAGCTTGGAGGCTCATGGGGAAATATCAAACAGTACCATCACTCATAGAGTCAACAACAATGATTCACATCCCCACCAATGCCCTGGCTGAAGGGCCAGATCCAGACTAGCTCACCAAACAGGGCACAAGCCCAGCCCCAACACCATCCATGCCATTGGACCATCAATGTGGCTTGGGCACACCCCAACCAGTGTTGTCTCAAACAGTGCCCTGACATGGGACTGATGGTTGCAAGCAATTTGGATATAACCACCCTGTTTGTAGAGAAAAGAGGTTAGAGTTATGGATGTGAATCATCCTTCTTGGATCCAGGGCCAAGTTTTATTATTCTGTGGTATATTCTATGCAGCTAGGAGAGGGAATATCAGAGACCTGCAGGGTCTGAAGTAAAAAGGACAGTGAAGGATGGTCTGGAGGAGGAAGAAGAGGTGAGAAAAACCCATTACCCTCTTGGGATTCCCCCAAAAGAATTAATGCCAGTCCTCCCGAAGAAGGACATCACAGACCACAACTGCATTTGGGGAGAAATGATCCTCACAGGTTTATTTAAGTTTTCACTTGTAGCACAGCTCAGTTGATAATTCCCAAATCTGTCACTGAAAGTGGGAATTCCCCCTTGTCTGAGGTCCAGCCCTCATGATCCTCTTTGATGACATCAGCAGCCAACATGCTGACATCAAAATGGGACCGTCCCCTCTGTGGCATGTTCACGCTGGTCCTGACAAGCAATGCTCTGGTCTTTCTTTGGAAATCTTGGGCTGTGATAGACATCTGAACCATGCTAGTATCTACACTTATGAAAGGCTGATCAAAAGCTTTGCCATGGAAGATTTTGGCTAGCCTCTCCAGGAAGAAAAGTAGGTAACAGCTGTCATGTTTGTCTTCACAACTGTCTTTCTGATCACTATGGGGTTTTTGTGTTTGTTTTGTGGGGTATTTTTAAATTAAACTTTAAGTTCCAGGAGTTACACGGTGGTGTAGAGCAGTCATTTGAACCTGCCAGGCCAGTGATATGTGAGAGAAATTCAGCTACAACACATCTGTGGCAGCAGCTGGCCTTGTGAGAGCCTCCACAGCTGTCCACGGGGACACCAAGAAAGTTTTCGCCTATTCATCCATTTTGCTTCTGTAAGAAAATAAATTTTCCATGTCTACCCATTGTAAAGGGTAGACACACACCCCACCCCAGAAGTTACAGTTTTCAAAATTTCTCTTCATCTTTATTTCTTTCTTTTGTTCTTTTTTTAAAAATTTACTTTAGGTTCTTGACTCATCTTTTCCATGATGGATATTTCAGGCCTGGAAGTGATCCTCTGTTCTGAAACCCAATAGTTGAAATTACCAATGTTAGGTGAAAGCTGAGAATAAAATGAGAAAAGGGTGTTTCTCTGGCTGTGGAAAAGCTATGATGAGCTCCACAGACAACCTCTCTACTCTTAATTTCTTTTAGGGGTTCTGGGTCTGTTTTTTTACAAGAAGGTCCCAACTGACAGTGGAAAAACTCAACACATGGGTGGGGAAGATCAGGATGCTCTGGTTTCTCTCCTGACGCAGCCAGACCCCAGTTGCATGGTGAGAGTGAGAGCTTGGGCCATCCCTCGTTACGTCTAGAAACTTGTCACGCCTCAGCTAATAGCCATGCTGAAACCTCTGCAACTGCGGCCAAGGAGGGCAAGGAGAACAGGGCTGTCCCCAGAGGAGAGCCCATGGCAGGCAGTGGCCGTGCAGATCAAGGAAATATCCTGTCTGAAACCATCCCAGCCCAATGGGTGTGTTCAGCAGAGCAGCGAAACAAACAGGATTATATCTGAGAACGCAATTGTATTCCTTACTGGGCGAGCAGGAGAGTATTTTCCCAGGAGGGTCAGCCAAAAATTCAAGCCTGCATGTTGTTTGGGGTTTTTTTTTTTTTCATTATTATTTTGGAAAAGCAAGGCGTGGTTTTGTTGTGGTACATTTGCTCTGGTGGTAGAGCAGAAGGAGGGAAAGCCATCGGTTCACCTCAAGAGCATCCCTGTACACGGCAACTGCGCTTTGGCTTCTCTCACCCTGTCCCCACTGCTCGTGGGGTATGGTGAGAGCCGCTCACGTGCCGTGATCGATCCCATCCACTGGCAGAGAATCCCATCTGAGCGTAGTTTGCCAACTGCTCGGCACAAACAACAGCTTGTAAACCTCACAGATGACAGGCTGGGAGGGGCGTGGGAACCAAAAGCCACCCACACTGATGCAGGGAGCAATACCAGGATGGATTTGCAGAAACCCTGCTGCTTGCCAAGAAAAGGGCACGGTAAAAGAACAGCTCATCCCATCTTGATTGCACACATCACATACCAGGTTTTGACCCACTCCCAACTTGTCGAAATGTCAGGAAAATACAACCATATCTTGAAGGGACTTTACAATGTTTCAGCAAAGTCTTCCAGAGCCTCAACATTGATTCTGAGTGAGGAGAAGCATGGCCAAAATCACAGGCGTGGGAGAGCAGTGGCTTTTTTGCTCCTCAGCCTGCAGCAGCTGCAGTTGCTGCTCCCTTCAGCTTTGCTTTGCAACCCAATCCGACCACTGTTGCAGGAGCGGGGCCAGGGGGAGGGAAGGAAACAGGATCTCCAATAAGAAAAGGGGCCCATGAATCTTTCCTTCCTCTGAAGACAAAACCTAGGGATGTGCCCTCCCATTTCTAGGCTGTAAACACAGCGCTTGTCATCGAACCCTGGTTTTGCTCACAGCCGCTATCTCTGTCTCCCAGTGTGGAGATAAACACACTTTCGTTCAAGCNCAATGTTTCAGCAAAGTCTTCCAGAGCCTCAAAATTGATTCTGAGTGAGGAGAAGCATGGCCAAAATCACAGGCATGGGAGAGCAGTGGCTTTTTTGCTCCTCAGCCTGCAGCAGCTGCAGTTGCTGCTCCCTTCAGCTTTGCTTTGCAACCCAACCCGACCACTGTTGCAGGAGCGGGGCCAGGGGGAGGGAAGGAAACAGGATCTCCAATAAGAAAAGGGGCCCATGAATCTTTCCTTCCTCTGAAGACAAAACCTAGGGATGTGCCCTCCTATTTCTAGGCTGACAGCGCTTGTCATCGAACACTGGTTTTGCTCGCAGCCGCTATCTCTGTCTCCCTGTGTGGAAAAAAACACACTTTCGTTCAAGTTGAAAGGGAGATGGGATGAAGGAAGTACTGACAGAAATAGCTCTGGGGTAGGATCAGCACCATGAGATAGAATCAGAGAATGGTTTGGGTTAGAAGTGACCTTAAAGATCATCTCATTCCAACCCCCCTGCCATGGGCAGGGACACCTCCCACTAGCCCAGGTCGCTCAAAGCCTCATCCAGCCTGGCCTTGAACCCCTCCAGGGATGGGGCACCTGCCACCTCTCTGAGGAACCTGTTCCAGATGCATTCTACAGCCAAAACCTCACCCCCTGTGCTCTGGGTGTGGATTTAACAGAAAATATATGTAGGGTATCTCGTCTCCTCTGACACATCCACAGCACTGAGCAATGCTTCTGGTGTCACTCTCACAGCCAAAACCAGGCCATGGCATCTCCAGTGTCCTCACTGCCACCTGGTCCTGATGGTGGGATGGGACCTGCCCACCTGCTCCAATCCCATCTCATTTCCCCTGGGGAAGGATGCAACCTGCCATCCTGGGCAAGCAATCCTTGAATGTGCTGGGGTCAGGTGTTGCTTCCTTTGGGTTTCTCATGGCAGTTAGTTGTACAGCGTGGCAGGGTCCTGGGCAGACCCATGAAGTGCTTTACTGTGAGGGTGGTGAGGCACTGGAACAGTTTACTCAGAGAAGCTGTGGATGACCCATCCTTGGAGGTGTTCAAGGCCAGGCTGGATGAGGCTTTGAGCAACCTGGGCTAGTGGGCGGTGTCCCTGCCCATGGCACAGGGGTTGGAACTTGATGCTCTTGAAGGTCCCTTCCAACCCAAACCATTCTGTGATTCTATGAATAACAAAAAAAAACTCTGGACCTAATTCTATACCAGTAAATAAGTCAAGGACAGGGCATGGGCTCCCACAATTGCCCACTATAAGCATTCACCTATGCCAAAAAACACCTCCCAGACCACGCTCAGGAGACAGCCCATAGCCAATGGGCCATTTGGATGTGGCCACCCTATTTTAGGGATGGAAAGGGTGTCACAAGCATGCCATACCATGTGGCCTCAGGGCTGGAAGATGTGCCCTGCCCTGTGCTATTTACCTGATGGAGCCTCTCCCTGGGGCATTTAGCCTCAGGAGCTTGGTTTCACCCGTTTGCTTTTTGACGCTGCTGCCCCAACATGTGGGGTGCAGCATTTAGTGTGGAAGGTGTGGAGTAGGAGGTGAGATTATCTGACTCCAACCCAGCTTCCTCTTGCTCCAAATAAGAAGGGGTGATGCAGGCAGGACCATTTCAGGAACGCCTGGGAGATGCTGAGCACCACTCCTGCTGGTTTCCTTGGAAGCAAGACAGCATCTTAAAGGAAGCGCTGAGTTTCTGCCACCACACCTTAGCGACAGTAGGTATTTTTGGGAAATGAAATAGGGTCAGACCTAGAAATTCATCAGTCTCTGCTTCTTCCGAATCCTTCAGCCCCACAGCAGGCAGCAAGCCTTGGGGAGAGCATCCATCTCTGGATACATTCACACCAGCAGCAAGGTCCACATGCCCAGGGAAAGCTTTATACTACCCTGAGCATGGGGAAAGGAGACACAGAGCAGCCTGGGGAGGTTTTTTCTGCTGTGGGGAGGGGGTAAATCACCACTTTCCCTTCTCACCACTGTTGACATCCAGCTGGGAGCTGGGTGATGAGCAGACAAACCAGTCTCCCAGCTTTTGCAGAGTGGGGGGGAAAACCCCAAGCTTCCTGCTCACTTTCTGTCTGCTGTAGCATGGGCTATGGGGTGCTCAGCCCTCCTTCCCACCCACACCAGTGCTGGGGAGGAGACCATCCTGCCTGCAGAAGGCAGAGGTGGGTCGGTGGCAGCGTGCAGCCCTCCTGCTGCCTTTCAAGGCTTTCTGAGGACACAGGGCTCTGCATCTCCTCCTGGCATTGGGCTCATTCCAGAGATCAAGTCCTGGTGCTGGAGCTCCCCTGTTTGCACTGTCAGGAATTGAGCAAGAGGTCCTGGACCCCATCAGAGCTACTGAGACCTGTCACCCTGCTGACAACAAATAGGGCAGTGTCCAAGCGACTGATGCACAGAGCAATGCTTTCTCCTCTGTGTCTACATCCACCCACTGTAAAATCTCCTGCGTGATGGGATGCAGGGGTGGGATGTCTTTCTGCGCTGATTGCATGCCTGACTCCTAACGGAGCTCCTAACAAAAGCTCCTTGCCACCACAGTGAGTCAAAGAACAGCATTTCTGGAGGAGTGAGCAACGTGGGAACAGCCCCAGCTTTGCCATGACGGGTATCTCATCGAGAGGATGCATGTTCCCACTGGTTATAGCAGCACAGTGCTGCAGGGTCCTGGGAGAGGCAAGGTCTGAGTGCACAGACATCTGCAGTGGGTAGGCAGGCTGACTCTTCTTGGTCCTGGCGTAAGGACATCCCTGGACCACCTGGGTGAAACATCACGAAGATACTGGGTGCCAAGATCCCTCCAGGTCAGAGTAAGAAGCCCTGCATTGTTATCTCCACCTTAGAGACATCAAATGAGTCTCCCAAGGTCAGACATGGGGAAGCAGTGGCAGAGCTTGGTTTGAAGTCTCACCTAGACCACCTTCTTCTCCCCCAAAACCTCCGTGGACTTCTTCCCTTCTCTACTTTCATACAATTTCTGAAGGCATCAGGCAGTCTAGTGGAAGGTGTCCCTGCCCATGGCAGGGGGGGTTGAAAGAAGATGACCTTGAAGGTCCCTTCCAGCCCAAACCATTCTATGATTCTATGGGTTGAAGACAGAGTTAAAAGTCACGGACGGGGAGAAAAAAGGTGGAATTTCCATTATTTGCATGCATAGTAGGTTGCAGGTGCTAGTCTTGTTTTTTGGCTGTGACCATTTACAAGAGGAATGGAGGGAGTTATTGGAGTTCAGTTTTAGAGGGGCAAGAAGATGTTCAAGGAATCATTGCAAAGAGGGGTTGTGTAGGAAAATCAGAAAAAGGGGACAATCACCCGAAATGGGCCAGAAAGGCCCAGTGCCATCTGATTTGATCCCCTCTTTACTCCCCAGGACCTCATAGATGCCAAGAAAGTAAGGTTCCCTTACTGCCACCCATGCCCAGCCCAACATCAACCCAGCACTTTGGGGACTCCCAAGAGCACTGCAGCTGTAGGAGAAGGAGGAACAGAGGGTCTCACCCCACTTCCAAGCAGCCCACAGCCACAGGCTCTGGATTGAAGCCTTGAAGGACTTGGTACCAGCTTTGGGGTTCAGATGCAAACGCCCTCTTTTCTAGCACAGGTGCCTCAGGATCTGGTATTAGATGCATCAGAATTATCCTGCACAGCCAAACCAAGGCACATCCCCAACATGGGAGCGAGCCGGTGCTGGAGTTTGGGCAGGACCCACCATCAGTGAGCAGAGCTCAGTGCAACTGGCATTGGCAGCATGGCCCTGTGGCCATCTTTCCTGGGCTGCTTCCAACTGAGGCATCACATGTCTCGTGCGGCTGCTGATTTTCCCCTTGGAAATTGCTCCAGGAGCATAGGCTTTCTGCAGGCAGACAGTATTTTTTAGCCAGTCCGGCACCATGCAGAGTCACCAGCTCCCTCTCGTGGGCTTAGTCTGGTTCTCTGCATTGGAAACCATCCAGGATTTCCCAGGAAAATTTGTTGTTGTTGAAGTTCTGTGGAAATGTGTGAACTTCTATCAAGTGTCCTCTTGTAGGCAGAGTTTTTTTGATCGTTTTGCCACCCCTTTTTTTTTTTTTCATTTTCTCACTGAGACTGGGATTCAAAACAACTAATTTAGACATGTAAATGATAAATCTCTCTGATGCACTTGCTCTGGGCCTCTGGAAAGAGTTGGAGGTTTCCCTTCAAATATCATCTTCAATGCCTCTCCTAGGAGGGGACAGTCACCCCAGAACTGCCCCAGCTTTCTACAACTTGGGGGGGCAGTCACAGACCGAGGCAACCAGCATTTAGACACATCATTGAAGGCCACAGCATGAGTCCCTGAAGGCCATTTCAGATCATAATGTTTGAAAATTACTATATTTTATGAAGTCAAAAGTCAAGAAGGAGAAGAATGAAAATTGAAAAAAAAAACCCAAAAAACTTTTTTTCATCTGGACCACAAACAAAAATGTGGCCTGACCTCAAACATTGCCTGGGAAACGCTGACATTTCAGCTTCTGGCTTTAGCTTGGAAATTTTCTGGTTTCACCAAAGAGCTGGAATTTCCCCGCAGAGCTGAATTTCCCACAGCATTTCCACCCAAGCCCCCAGCAAGGAGGTGTCACAAGTCCAGAGAGGTGTTTCTCCATCCTGCAGCACACCCTGACACCTGCTGGGGACAGCCAGGTCACTTCCCCGCCTCTTCCCTGAGTTGGGTGATCCAGCAGGTCTCACCAGCATCCTGAGGATGTTGACCACCCCACAAATGACACATGGACCTCACCCCCCACCTCAAGCCTTGCGGAGAATTTTGCAACACATCAGGGGCTGCTCTTCTGAAAGGTGGTTTGGTGTTTTCCTGCCTGGTGTGATACTCATCTTGGTGGCATGGGTGGCCATGGGACAGATGGGGTGGCTGGTGGCCACAGGGAGGCTTCGTTGCCTTCATCTGCTATCACCAGCCATGCAGACCCCTGCCCAGGGCACCGCTGCTCCCCTTTTTGCAAGGCTTGATGGCTCCATCCCACCTCCAGCCTCCCTCCAATCACTCCTCCAGCGTTTCCCACATGCACAGCATGGCACAGGGCTAAATTTATTGCGTGGGTTTGGCTGTTCAAGGGTGTAAGCTGGTGGTTTGATAGCAGAAAGGAAGGGTGACAACCACACACTGTCCTACAGCCTGGACCCAAAGGATCCATGTCACAACTCCCCCTGACGTCCGTCCAACAAGTCTCATAGGTATTTAAACTGCTAGTTATTATCTGCAACCAGGCAGTTATTATGCTGTTTGTAATTATTTCTTGCTTCATCCCCATGCTGCGTTTACCTGCCAGCTTCAGTCACTGAAAGGACTCTGTGCTTTGTGCTGCTTCTCCTCAGTTCCATCCATGGGCACTTCTTTCTCCATGGAGCTGTCTCCATGTCTTGCACCAGGGTCTGTTGCCCCCTTTGGGGGACAATAGCCTTTTCTCTCCTCTCTCCCCATGTCTGGGTGGTTGGGTATCCCCTCCCCAAATGCCTGCAATAACACCACAATGGTTGTCTGCAGCATCTTTCTCACACACCCTGGACCATCTCCAGCTGAGCTGTCTCTTTTGCACTGTAGAGGGTCCCCCTTTCTATTTAGGGTCCCCCAAGCATCTTTCAAACCCAAGAGGAGAATGTTGCATTGCACAATGACGCAGCAAGGTGCAGAGGCTCGGGGTAATTTTCTGGACAGCCTCATCCATGTGTTAACGGCTGCCATCCCTCTGTGGTCCCAATCACCCCTAAGTCCTGGTCAAAATTAGTGCTTAGGAATCACACCCACCTCTTCTTCCTCCCCATGCATCGTGGATGTATTGGAGAGGAGTAATTGCCACCAGGGTAGCTTTGTACCATGGGAGGAGGGCAGATTTCAACATCCTTGAGGTGCAGTGGCCTCTGGGCAACAGAAATAACCCTTTGCTCTTCAACTATGCCCAGGATTATTTATTTCCCCTAATATTAGCCATGGGATACAAGAATGCTTTTCTGCAGCAAAGGCAGACCAAATGAAACAAAAAAACCAGCCAGTTTTGCTTTAAAGTGTCAAAAAAATACCCAACTGTGTTTTCCTGCAGGCTGTGGGGGACTCTGTCTCCGCTATGGCAGGATGTGTAAATCCAACACAATGAAATATTAATTATTAAAATCTGTCCAACTGGGATTCCTCAGTGCTTTTAGAGAGCTGAATAATTCCAGCACACAGGAGAAAAACCACACAAATCCCTTTTTTTTTTTTTTTAAGATGAGAAAATATTGTGCAAGAAGTAAATTAGAGCTTTTGAACATTCAGACTGAAGGACAGAAAGGGGGCTTGGGTTGCTTCAGAGCGAAAAATGCAAATTCCTAAATAGTGCACAAAAGAGATCGTGGTCTAATGAAGAGGTAAAGGGAGGTGCATCATCCAGCGTGGCTCCTTCGGCATGGAGATCTGCCCTCTCAGCATGGTATAACTGTGAGAAGGAAAGGGTAAAGGAAAGTAGAAGTCGATTAATACAAATCCCTTTTTAACTCTGAAGCGCACAACTCTGAAGACTCCTGTTATGCAGCACTTCAGAAGAAGGCATTCATCCAGAGCAGCCATGGGCACCAGCCCAAGGCGGACACACTTGGCACAGCTCAAAGCCCCTTTTGTCCCCCTTGTTTACCAGACCTGGGTCCAAAGCATTGCACAGCACAGAGCGTCATGCCTTGGCTGAGCAATGTTTTGTAGATTTGGAAGCCCAGGCTGACCAGAGTTTAAGCATTTCCACGCTTTTGCCAGAGCAAAACTCCTCCAAAAAGTGCTGCTTGGAAGGAGAGAGAGGCATTCAGCAGCACCTCTGGCAATGAAAAATCTCTGAGCATTCATCATTGGGATTTTTTTTTCAGCTTCCTTTTACCCTCATTTCTCTGCAGTCTCTGGAAACATCTACATGAAATATTTGGCCTCTGAAATCTGTATTCTTCTTTTATAAACCCCTTCACTGTTCCTCAGCAGCTCAATGCAAATGCTGCAAATACTTTTCATTACCCTGCAAGTTGCTTTGGGGGATGCCAGGAGGATGAATAAATGAATGGTTTGCTGACAGACACAATGCCAGGGTGGTGCTAGCCCTGTGTATGGTCACTTAAGTCAAACAACAGACACAAGGAAGCAAGGCAACACAAAGAAAGGGATGACCAAGGACAGCTGCTGGAACTGGAGATGGGGACAAAGACTGAAGATAAACAGATGTGTGCAGATGTGCAGGGTGTGCAGATAAGCATTGTTTTGATAAAAAATTTTAAAAAGTGGCATTGCAGGCAGAGCCAACAGAAAGAGGTATGTGGCTGTTAATGGGGCACAGGGGGATGTCATTGTCCCTAGTGGGGGGCTGATAGTGAGAGGTTGGAAGGAGCAGGTGAGTAGTGGAAGGGAGAAGAGCTGCAGTTGATGAGGCTTTGAGCAACCTGGTCTAGTGGAAAGTGTCCCTACCCATGGCAGGAGGGTTGGAACTAGATGATCTTTAAGGTCCCTTCCAACCCAAACCATTCTATGACTCTGTGATTCTGATTCTGTGGAATCACCCATCGCAGGCTCTCGATCATACAGTAGTCTTAGTCTGTAAGCTGCCACTGGCTCCCACTGCACCCAAAATAATGTAAGACTGCAGGAAAAAACCCTTTAGATATTTGCAGGACAGCAGAAGCAGCATCTCCCTCCCCCAGGCTGCAGAGGACATATCATGGCTGCTTGCTTGTTCATCAAGCTGCCAGGGCAACAGAGCTCAGGCATGAGAAGCAAAGGAGAATCTACAGGTTGGAAGGCAACACAGAGCAGGAGGTAGTAACCATAATACTTTATCTAGTCTGCATCATGCTTGGTGTCCATACCCTCCTGGAAGAATCTGACCATGCTCTTCAGGCCTTCAGGAGCCCCTTTTTCCCACCACCGCTGAGCAGGTGAAGAAGGACATTGGCACAGGACCCCCTGCCATCTCATGGCCGAGCAAGCCTGGGTCCCGGACAGGCATGCAGGTTGCACAAGAATGTTTGACAGCAATATGAGGTGTAGGTAGCCAGGCCCAGGCTGAAGTTGTGGTGTGGGCAGGTCTCAGAGCACTTCTTGGTGATCCTCTTCCACATAGACAAAAAGCCTTGCACAAAGAGAAGAGAATTTTCAATGAGAGTTTGTTGAGTGATCTTCAATCTTGGACAGGAGGGAGATGGGCTAATGAGTCCCGCTGTCCCCTCCAGCCCCAAGGACCAGCATGGCTTATGAGACCCAACTAGATCTAACCACAGCCCAGTAATTGCTGGTGACTATCTACATGAGGTATTCAGTATCCTTGCTGGGCATCTGGCACCTGTCAGCATGGACCCTCATGTCAAGGCTTTCTTAGATGTACAATGACATCCATGAGATAATGTTCATGTCTGGATTGAAAGCAAATTCCCAGACTTCTCTTCTTGAAGACAATAATATTATTCCCCTCTACTGTGAGGATGGTGAGACACTGGAACAAGTTGCCCAGAGAAGCTGTGGCTGACCCATTCCTGGAGGTGTTCAAGGCCAGGCTGGATGAGGCTTTGAGCAACCTGGGCTAGTGGAGGGTGTCCCTGCACATGGGAGGAGGTTGGAACTCAATGGTCTTTAAGGTCTCTTTCCAACCCAAACCATTCTGTGATTCTGTGATTCTATCTCTCTAGACCTTCTCATCCACCCTGGCTACCTGCTTCTTTTCATCTCCTTGTCTAATCAAGGTTCAAATTTGTTTATTCCTCCTCTGAAAAAGCTCCTTCCTCCTTTCTCTCTTTGTTTTTCCCGTTCTCTCAGTGTCCCCTGCCTTTTCCAGGCTGGCATAAAACAAAGGCTAAAAAGGAAGATCTCAGTGTGTGTTGGGGAGGAGGATTCCAAACCATGCAAACTTCATCACTGCCAGGCTGGGCTAGCAAGGGCTCCACCTCCCACATGTTCTTCCCCATGACTCCTCAGCCCATCCAGCCACAAAGGAAAACCATAAAAAATCCAGAGAAAACCCCACATCCCATTCCTCAGTCCCTGTCAGAGAATACACAGACAGCACATACCAATTCCTACAGAGGCAACATTAGTCACACAGTACTCATCCTTGTCCGAGCATTTCTGGGCCTTCAGACACCTCCAGTTGCTTTGTTCCCACTCACAGGTGTAGCAATACAGGGCATTTGCTGCAGGAGGAGACAGAAGATATGAAAAATTGAGACAAAATTCTGTTAGTCCTGTCAGCAAAAATTACCACTTGCTTTCTGAATTGACTCTTGAACACACAGGGTATGGGTCTGCTGAAAGTGATGGGGATGCAAGACCCAGACCCAACTCACTCTGCTGTCCACACATTTGCATGTTTACACCCAACACACGCACTAAGGCACAGACATCTGTGCATAAACACTGAGAGAAGATTTAGATTAAATATTAGGAAGAATTTTTTTACTGTGAGGGTGGTGAGGCACTGGAACCGGTTGCCCAGAGAAGCTGTGGATGCCCCATCCCTGGAGCTGTTCAAGGCCAGGCTGGATGAGGCTTTGAGGAACCTGGTCTAGTAGGAGGTGTCCCTGCCCATGGCAGGGGGTTTGGAACTCAATGATCTTTAATGTCCCTTCCAACCCAAACCATTCTATGATTCTATGAATTCTGCCCTTCCTGCCCTGTACTCAAAATAATAGCACAATGGGCCAAGGCTACTGGGTTTGATGGGAGCAGGGAAGGGCTGGGTCTGCTGTAGGAGTCTACAAGGATGTTCCCCAGGCTTGGCGTCACCCTTTCTAGTTTCTGGAGACTATTAGACTATACCCTAACTGAGCAGTAAGCAATGGCAGTTGGATAGGGTTAACTGGGACCTCCACAGCCTAAATAAGTCATTGTCCCATGCCTGTGTCTTTGAGTGGGACGTCAAACATATATCCATAACCTGAATTAAAACAATGGTGAGGAGATGGGAGTTAAACTCTTTGCTGTGTGAATTCAGCTCTGAGACATGTGCTGTCTAACACTTTGTTTTTAGTGCCTAGGTTATCTAACACAGAATAGGGCAGTCTTCATTTTGGCACTGAAGAGAATCTGTCTGTCCCTCAGGCCTTGTTAACACCTGAAAATTTGTTAGAGTCGTTATTCTGGTAAGTGAACAAGGCTAAATAGCAGAAAGGTATTCCTAGGCCACAATGAGACAGAAATAACTATTCCAATAAATTATTTTTCTGTACCAGCCCATGTGGCAAATTTCCAAACGCTGGCAAACTTTACAAAATGAAGATAACATTTATTCTCTCCAGTTACTTAATGTCTTGTCTACAGAGGCTATAAGATCATATACTTTAAGAAGGCTCTCACTTCATTTGCAATCTGTGAAATAAAATAAACATAAAATACATAAAAAATACAATCTATAATGCAAATAATATGCAAATATACATCTCCACCCAATATCTCAGCATTAGGTTGTTTAACAACCCAACTTCTCCCTAATTCCCCAACTTTGTCCCAAAATCTCTGAAATCAACAAGCTTGTCGAGTCTCAGATGGGCAGAAATCAAGGGTGTTCGGCAAGCAGCTGTGCAAAGCCAGATGTACGTCTGGCCCTGTCCCGCCGCTGCAGCTAGAAACAGCATCACTGACTGCTGTAGGAACCAGCTGCACAGAGTTGCTGATGTGCTGTGCTATCATAGGCTAACACATTTCTTCATCAAGAGTCAGAAATAATAATGGTCTAGCATCATCTCAACAGATGAGCTCACTGGTAAGTCTCTTAACGAACCCAGAACAGTGGCAACTGCTTCCTTTTTTTCATCTTGCTTTCATAAAAATCCAGTAGTACATGTGTCCATGGGGAAATTTCCCTGCAGAAAATAAAGTTTTCACACTTCCAAGCTGAGACTACAGATAACAAACCCGAAGAGGAGCATTGTGTCCTTCAGCTGCACCATTGCAAGAGCTAAGGAACCCTCTCCCATCATTTCTTTCCCCAACTATGAGGCCTCCCTGACTTTAAAACACACAACTATTATTTGTATAGTAGCAAACCGTGATACCTCACCTTGTTCTGCGCATAGGATCAAAGCCAGCAAAGCAAAGAGGGAGGCCTTCATCTCTCAGTCACCTGCACAGCCCAGGAAAAGCACCCTCACCTGGGGACAGGATATATATCTTCTCTGTGTTTGGACCGAGTGATGATGAAGACAGCAATTTTGAAAGAGTGGGCAGGGATCATGTATTATTTGAGAGGCTAGGAATGCATGTGGGTTGTTTTCTCACCTCGGCATTGCCTTCAGGCTGGTCTGATGGGTCCAGAGAGGAGTGAAAGCACTAAGGCAATTCATTCCATTTACTGCTTTTAATACTTTAATTTATCTATGGTTGGGCTAGCAGTGCTACTGATGTTTGAGTGGGGTTTTTGTACTGTTTAGCTCCAATCTGATCATCACACCTGCGGCCAGATAGCTCAATGAAGGCAGCTACTCAAAGCAAAATAGTGACATAAATTAATGGCTTCATCTGGGTGGATTATTGCCAAGTGCATTTCCAGGGTTAGACCTAGAGAACTCCCAAGATCTACAGTCAGGGTAGATCTAGCTGTATAGACATGGTAGGCAGTATAAACAGAAAATGTCTTTATAATTTCCTGTTCACCTATAAAAGATGCTGGTTATCTACAAAGTCATAAATACTCTGCCTCCTGGTGTTGAGAGCAGCTGCAGCAAGAGAGCAATGGAGTTCAAATGCAGGAGCAGGGATACTGGAGGTTTCCAGCTTTGAAATAGCTTTTCTTTGATACTTCTGAGCAAAGAGTAAAAAGATCTTTGTCTTGCTTCTACGTGGAGCATCTGATTGAAAGTCCTGCTAGATACCTGACAGATATAATGTTCTCAGCCTTTACAATTTCTCTGCATGCTTATATTTGAGTGGAGCTGGAGTTAATAATTTTAGCCCTTCTGGGCTCCCCATTTAACCCCCATTTTTTAAAAGGGAAAAAAGGAAGACTCAGAGAACTACAGGCCGGTCAGTCAGTCTCACCTCTGTACCCAGCCAGATCATGGAGCAGATCCTCCTGGAAACTATCCCAAGATACATGGAAAATAAGGAGGTGATTGGTGACAGCCAACATGGCTTCACTAAGGGCAAATCATGCCTGACAAAAATAGCAGCCTTCTACAATGTGGTTACTGCGTTGGCAGATGAGGGAAGAGCAACTGCCATCATCTATCTGAATTTGTGTGAATCCTTTGACACTGTCCCACATGACATCCTTGTCTCTAAATTGGAAAGACCTGGATTTGGACAAATGGCCCACTTGCTGGATAAGGAATTGTCTGGATGGTCGCTATCAGAGAGTTGAGGTCAATGGCTCAATGTCTAAGTGGAGACCAGTGATGAGTGGTGTTCCTCAGGGATCGGTACTGGGACCAGTGTTGTTTAACATCTTTGTTGGAGACATGGACAGTGGGATTGAGTGCACCCTCAGCAAGTTTGCCGATGACACCAAGCTGTGTGATGTGGTGGACATGCTGGAGGGAAGGGATGCCATCCAGAGGGACCTGGACAGGCTTGAGAGGTGGGGCCGTGCCAACCTCATGAAAT
>VZTO01023631.1:0-21089 GCA_013400615.1 Syrrhaptes paradoxus | reverse complement strand
AGGGGAAAACACTTTATTTGCACAGCAAGGGAGACAGCAGTTGTGCAGCCACAGCCCAGTCTCACTGCTCACTAAAGGGGCCATGCTGCAAAGCCCACCCTGTAGGGAAAATGAAACTAAAACAAACTTAAGAACAATGAAGAAGGACATCATAGAAGAAGTTATGAAGGAACCACAGCCTGTTACAGCACAAACCGCACACCAAATTGTGAAGATGCTCGGCTCTTTGACAGCATTGCCGAGACCCCATTGCATGTTCCTGTGACTCACATTACTATGTCAGGACAAAGCTGGGGTTGGTGACCCCCCATGAAAGACATGGGGATGAAGCAGAAATCTGGATGAGATACAGGACTGTATCAATCCAACACAGAATCCCAAGGGAGAAGGAAGAGAAGCCTAACACACACCAAAAAAAAAAAAAAATTGTGCCATGTGCCTGAGATAGGAAGAGAAGCCAGACCTGCTGGGTCACCTCTGCTCACCACCTTCAAAACTCATCCCTGGAAAGATAGCCAGAAGAATTTGCTTTCGCAGGCAGCTGAAGTAATCTCTTGCCTGTTTTTGTGGGGAACCCTTGTGCATGAAGAAATGGAGACAATGCTGGGTCTAAAGATGCACAAGAGAAGGGGTGGTAGAAATTTAACCCCCCCCGGGTCCTGTTGTTGACAGAAGCAGGTTTTGCATCACCAGGAATGAGCTGTGGGAAGTCAGGAACTGTTTCTACCTGGAGAACTACCAGGAAGGAATCATGAGCCCTAATTAAAGCTGGTTGAGATAAGTGTCACCCCTTTCTCTACCTCTTTGGCAGAGTAAGCCTTCAAGAGCTGAAGAGTTCAGCTACAGCTTGAGAAATAGATGAAAGAGATTACACAGAACAGCTTTTAAAAAAAAACAAACAGCCAAAGAGCTCATTCATGTATAGGAGACCTGAGGGAAGGGATTAGAAACTTCCTCATCTGACCCACCTTGGCAGGTAAATATAAAAGATAAATCTCAGCCCTGTTTACAAGAGAAGGAACAGTCTGGACACAATCCACCAAGCTAGAAGCACAGATTTTTTTTTTGTTTTTTTGTTTTTTTGAAAGACATCAGCTACCTGCCTCACCATCCCTCCTGCAATACAGGCCAACCCCAGAGAACCACTGGAAGCCACCTCAATTTGCGGAGACCCTGCATCACACTCTTCTCAGGCTCATAAAACTGGACCTTAAACTGGAAGAAGGCATATTTAGACTAGATATTAGTAAGAAATGAAAGATAGATCTTTATTGGCAGGCGAATGAAAGGAATCATTCAGTGATTCAAAGGCTTATTTCTGAGTCAAGTGAATCACTCATAACTACAGCTTAATCCAGACTTGGATTTAAAATATTAAGTAATTTACTGAAATTCCTCATGCCCCATCTTGCAGTGGCTCAGGATTAAGGTCTAAAGAAGCCATTCTCAGAGCTTAGAATCGTAGAAGGGTTTGGGTTGGAAGGGACCTTAGAGATCATCTAGTTCCAACCCCCCTGCCATGGGCAGGGACACCTCCCACTAGCCCAGGTTGCTCAAAGCCTCATCCAGTCTGGCCTTGAATACCTCCAGGGATGTGGAAGTGGGACAAGCTTGGCTGACCTGAACTCTTTGTGACTTTTTATCTTTTTTTGAATGACATGTGCTCAGCTGACCAAAAATATCACTGTTATAGGTAAAAAGAAACCATAGGAAGAACTACCCTATGTATCTTTTAGTCGTTCTCTATGGGACACCCACGATGGGCAGCTGCCCCCCTTCCACAGCTGCACCTAGCAAGTGACAGGAGTTCTCCTTTGTAGGGCACAAACCTGCTGCCCTCAAATTTTATCCTTGCCTTGGAAGCCTTTCTTCTGCCTCTCATTAGACTGTCCTTCATTTTATCACGGGGATCTAATTTCTCGTAGGTTAGTAGTTTTGCTTTCGTTTGCAGCCACTCTCCTTGGCATCAGCAACGTTTCATTTACAAGCACGTGGCAAAGGCTAAGGTCTCTCCCCTATGAGTTTATTTTAGAGCAGTCCAAACTTGGCTGACTGTTGATGGACACAGAGCACAACTGTGTAAACCCAGGGAGCTTCTTAAGCACATGTTTTATTTAGTGCCAAACCACCGATGCATTCTTCTCTCCTGCTGAACTTCACTGGAAAAGGAAATGCCTCTATTTGTTGTGTTCTGAGACAGAAGGTCTGAGACACAGCCCTGATAGTCTCAGCTTAAATGTTCTATCCCTTTCCTCTCATACTGACAAAGCATTCCCCTTTACAGTTTCTGTTCCATTCCCCCCCCCCCTATTTTTTTTTTTTTTAATTTTTGCAACACCACGCCTCAAGGGAAAAAGGAGGAAAAGAAAAACCCTTTGGAAACCCTTTGCATTTCTCTTACATTCCCATGGGGATTTCCCACCTCTCACATGTCTGCCAGACTACAGCTGTTTTGTTTTCCCCTTACTCTGATCACTCACCAGGGAGCAGATGCAGAGCCTAAGCAGTAGTTCAATAGTGAATACTCCTCGCTAAGGAGTTTTCATCACACCCACTTCCCTCTCTGCACCAGTGATGATGAATCAGCCAAAAGCACATCTCTCCAAACCACCTACAGGTAAGCAAAGGCCCTGTCATTAAGCAGATGAAAGAGCAGCTTTGATGGTTGCCCTTCCTCAGATCATCTGCCAGGAACCCTTCTCTCCACCCCTTCTGCCAGCTGCAACGACTATGGATAAGCAGCTCTAGGAAACAGGAGACTGATGCACTTTTTTCATCAATGAAGATCAATAATCTGTTGGCCACGCATCAAGAGCTTGACTCATCCCCAGGAGAAAGCATGACATCAGAAGGTTTCTGAGGAGTGTGGCTCAGGCTTTAGCATCTGCAAAAGGTGCCAACGTGCAGGTTTGATGTTCCTATCTCTCCAGGATGCTGATGCAAGAAGCAACAGGCAGGGATGGAGCCCCATTAGAGCCTCCAGCTGTTCAAATAGGTTCCTATGCCCAGGGAGGTGGTAGAAGCCCCCATCTCTGGAAACATTCAAGCTCAGATTGGATGGGGCTCTGGGCAAACTGATCTAGTGGAAGATGTCCCTGCTTACTGTAGGGGGGTTGGACTAGATGACCTCCATGGTCCCTTCCAACTCCAACTATTCTATGAGTCTATGAGATCAGAGGTATTGCTTGTACACATTTCCTCCCACCTCCTTCAGCCACAAGGTCCTACTACATCCCTCCAAGGCTCAGCTGGCTGGTATTGGGTGGAAGGTAGAGTTCAGAGAAGCCATGAAGTTCAGCAAAGTCCCAGATGTTTCACTGAATGACTCCATGCAATAGAGAAGGATGGAGGGGAGTAGGCTAAGCAGGACCGAGTTGTTGCTTTCAGCTGTTTAATGGGAAGTGGCTATAGAAAGGCCAGAGCCAAGTTCTCATTGGAGACACACAGAGAAAGGACAAGCAGCTGGTTACAAAATGTAACCAGGGAAATTCCAACCTTATATAATGAAGGGGAAAAAAAAAAGTTTGCTAGGGCAGTGATTAACTGCCAAAACAGAGACCCTGAGATGTGGTAGAGAAATCTCCCTCCTTGGAGATACTGAAATTTGAATGGAGAAGGCCCTGAGCAACCCAATCAAAATTGGCCTTCCGTTCAGCAGGAGGGTGGACTCAAGCCATCCAGAGATTCCCCCCCAACCTCATCATTTCTTGGAAGAGGCTGGGTATGGACAACAGAAACCAAAGCAAGTCAGAGAAACTTCTCACTACCTCCTACCAGCCAGAGGTTAATCTTATCAAACAGCCACAGTACAAGAGCTGTCCTTGTGCCATCAAACAGTGCAGGACATTCCCAGTCTGCAGGCAGGGAGACCCAGCTTCTCCAGCCTGGAGAAGGTTTTCTTTAAAGCATCATTATCTAACTAGAGCAGACCTTGTCCATGCCACTATAACATGAGCAGTCAGCTTTTTTTCGGGTAAATTTTCTTTGAGGTTTCCTCACAGCCAATATGAACAACAGGTTTGTATGAAAAGTGCATTAGTAACCTGAGAAGTTACAGGGGAGGGTACCATTTCTGGTTTTGCCTGAAACCAGATTTTCCCCTTTTGCCCTTTTTTATTTTTGCTTTAAAGTAATTAAAAAAAAGTAGTAATTGCAAAGGAAAAATACTAAACTTTTGACTTTGTATTTTCACCAGTCAAATATTGGCAAAAATGCTCGCATCTTGACTTTGGGCTACCAAGTGTCTTAGACACCAAAGCCTACAGAAAAGGCACTTAATTAGAGAATCACAGAATGGTTTGGGCTGGAAAGGACCTTCAAGATCATTGAGCTCCAACCCCCCCTGCCATGGGCAGGGACACCTTCCACTAGCCCAGGTTGCTCAAAGCCTCATCCAACCTGGCCTTGAACACCTCCAGGGATGGGGCATCCACAGCTTCTCTGGGCAACCTGGACCAGTGTCTCACCACCCTNTCTGGACTCTCTCCAACAGGTCCAGGTCTTTTTTATGTTGGGGGCCCCACATCTGAACACAGTTCTCCAGGTGGGTTCTCACGAGAGCAGAGCAGAGGGGGAGAATCACCTCCTTTGACCTGCTGCTAATGTTTCTTTTGATGCAGCCCAGCACACAGTCGGCTTTCTGGGCTGCAAGCGCACACTGCCGGCTCATGTTGAGCTTCTCATCACCCAACACCCCCAAGTCCTTCTCCTCAGGGCTGCACTCAATCCATTCTCTACCCAGCCCATATTTGTGCTTGGGATTGCCTCAACCCATGTGCAGGACCTTGCACTTGGCCTTGTTAAATTTCATGAGGTTTGCCTTGGCCCACCTGAAGCTGAGTTGAAAACAGCCCTGGAAGGGCTAAAGGAGGCACAGTTCACCTGAGTATGTCAGTATTGCTTGGGGTCACCAAATAACCCCAAGCGGTTTGTCTGGGAGAGGGATCCTACTCTCAGAGATGTCTGCAACAAGGGCATGATCCTGCTCCACAAGGTTCTGAGCAGTGGAAAATCCCTGTGAGACTGGGCATTAGGCCAGACTGTGCTTCATGCCACTGTAATGTCAACAGTAACTCAACTTCTCCAACCTGTATCTCACTTGCTTGTGGCCAAGGGCCAGGAGGACACTCCCCAGACTTATCATTGTCTCTCTAAAGCTTAGTTGTTTCAGACACATTGTGTTACTCACCCCAGGATGAGTTATTTGATACATGACAAAACACATGAACTCTCCACCTTGCTTTTGCTTCCCTTCCAACTTGTATTTGGATTTCCAACCTTGGTTTCACTAAGCTTTTTGAGAGAAGTGGTCAAACCCCATAGAACTGGTTTATAGGGCAACACAACCCAGGATAACACCCTTTGGGGAAAGGATGCTTCATTTAAGCTCCTAGAGAATTACCAATAATTAGTATTTAGCTGACACTGGCAGGTCTTTGCAGCCCTGACATCCAGAACATCCAAGCATGACCAACAAGTCCTTCAGTGTTGCACAGAAGCCATCTGACAGCCTGGTCCTCCTCATCTGCAGCACAAGAGACAAACATAAAGCCTCCAGCTTCATTATCTGAGCTCTCACTGGAGTTGAACCACATCAACTTTGCTCCAAGCATGGCCTTTTGGAGATAAACAGGATGCTTTCATAGACACGAGGGAGCTGTTGAGGAAAGCACAGCCCTGTAAGCATGAAATATTGCCAGCACCCCACTTTGTGGATCCACCACCCCAGCAAAAACAGAATGACAACGGACAGGACCATGTGGGAAAGGATCCAGTCTTTCCACCCCGTTAACCCAGAAGCAGATCACAGCACTGATGGGAACCTCCTGGAGGAAAGGCCAAGGACCAAGTTACTGCTTTCCCCCAAAGCTGCTGTAGGATTTGCTTTCTAGGTGGATTTTTCTACTGCTCCACCAGCAGCTATTCTTACTAATGCAGCTCTTTTCTCTCACAGGGCGCTCGAGACACTTTTTCCTCTAGGAAATACTTAAAAATTCATTGGTTCAATGGAAACACCCATAGTGCTCATCCAATTGCATCTTGCTCCTTTTTCCTTCTCCTGCAAAACAGGAGCACTGTCTCACCAGGGTTTTGGCTAGAAGTACTCCCTTATTTGAGGTGGAACAAACTTTCTATCACAGTTAGTGACAAATATTCATTTTAACCTCTTTTGCACTTACCGGGGTGGGCAGAAAAAAACATCTCCATCTATTGGGACCAAACTGGTTGCTTCTGTCTCAGAGGTACAAATCCAACACGGGTCAAGGCATGTTTGGCAGCTCATGCAGCTAATAACTGGTCTACCTTTGCCAGAAAAAAAAAATCTTGCCATCGTTTAGGCTTGTTTTAGGCATCAGTTGACTCATTAAAACCAACACAAGCTCTTGTGGCTTAGAGAGACAGTCCAGTTAAAGTTTCACAAGCTGTCACGTCCCAGTCAAGTGGTGGAGCACACTCCAATGTGGATATGAGATAAAACATTGGCTTCACCTGTGCATTTTCCTCTTACATTTGCCATGACTCTGCTATCATGGAACAATTCCATTTTGGTGGCTCAGTTTTGCATACAGGCCCCTATGGACCAAGCACAAATGTTTTTTGAGATCTGCAGGAAGGCTCTTTGCTTTAGGCAAAGGATTTCCTATCAAGCTTAATCCACTGCAGACAACTGAACATACACAGACCCCATTATAGAGACTGAGCCCTGGGTCCAAGCTCTGCACATCAGCTCACAACAGAACCACATCTTGGATGAGTTGCAAAAAGCATCCTGTCACTGATATTCAGAAAAAAAACATTTCAGGTTTTAATGAAATGCATTTCAAATACCTGACTTCCAACCAAAACAGCAATAGTTTGAACACAAGAACAAGCGTCCATAAATGAACACATGGGAAGCACTGAGAGCTTTGGACTATAGCGACCTGAATGTCATCCCTGAGATGCCAAAAGGCTTTGCTGCCAATGCGACAGCTTGCTTACACCTGAGATTCACTGGTATTTAAGCTAAGTGTTGCCAGGTACATGCTGATATCACTTTTTTTTTTCCTTCTGAAAAGCAGCCAATTAGGCAGCAAGCACCAGTAGTTGCTCCCTGCCTGCTCCGTGCCAGGCAGCAGCAGACTGGAGAGGATGCAGTCTGACAACAAAGCTGTCATCCCAACACAGGCACAGCTCCAGCAAGGTTGGTACCCACTCCCCAGCACTCTCACATCCCACTGGAGCCTGGTCCAGCCCCACCACAAGCATTGCTAAATCTGTGGCTGGACAGTTTTAATTTCTGCTATGGATAAAGTGAGCTGAGCCAAAGCATGTAGGAGGAAAAAAAGTATGGCCCCAAATGAGATGTCCTCTCCCAGACCAAGGTTTAAAAATCACCAGGGCTGATAAAGTACACTTTGCTCATGCCAAGATGAATTTCATCCCTCCAATGCAAAACCTGCTTTTTAACCCAGCATCTTCCCCTCCCTCCTTCTCTTGCTATGACATTTAGTCCCTCCCACAACATTTTTTTTTCCATTTTGTTTGTGTTTGTGCAATTGCACAATTTTCTCCTCTCCTGGAGGTAAAAGAGCACTAAATACCCCGATATTTAAAACTCAGATGTATATATACATATATTATATATATTTTTCCCCCCTCCCAGTGCATTTCTGACCCAAGCCCAGGTCTTACACTGCAGCTGCCTGTTTCGCTGCTGTCATTGCTTTATGTTTCCCCATCAAGGACAATTCAGAGTCTGAAAAGGGCAACACAGCTCCACTATATGAAGGAAACAGGTTAGATCTAATCTTGTTTATCAGCACAACCAAGGCTCTCATTCAATCTTCTTTCCAGACTCCAGGAGGAGAGAAAGAAAAGATCCAAAGTGCTTGGCAACTCTGAAGAGGAATTAAAAGTTCACAAAGTCACTATAGTCAGAATGAGTGTTACAAGTCAACAATAACTCTTTCAACTAGAAATTGTGTTTTCTTTTGTATACAAAAAAAGGCACAAAATACCCATATCAAACTATTTCATTAGACAAAACCCCCCCAGACATACCGCTGCAACTGCATTGCAGCAACATGTAAAAAAAACACCAAACTTTCCAACAGCACCAAATGAGCACGATGTCACATGAAAGGCACTCTCTCAGAATTCAAAGTTCTCATCAGCCATGTCAATCGCCCAGGCAAACTTCTCCCTGTGCGTCTTGTTGTAGACCTTCTCAATGGGCACACCAAACTTCTTGCACCTGCGCAGACCACAAGATAGAAGTGGGGATATGCTACCCATCCCACTCTGCTCCCACCACAGCAGTCATCTCCACTCAGGATGCTGCATCTTTCACCCATGCAAATTCCTTATCCCCAAGCTCCTTAATTAACTTTGTGCCTGTCCTGGTTTCAGCTGGGACAGAGTTCACTTTCTTCACAGCAGCTATCAAGAGGCTGTGTTTTGGATTTGTGCTGAGGAGAAGCTGATCACACACTGATGTGTGAGTTAGAGGTTAGAGTTGCCAGGACAGTCAAGGACTTTCCAGCTTCTCTGCTGAGCCAGTGTCTGCAGGGGCAGCAGCAGCTGGGATTCTGCCCAGGATTTGATCTTAGGTTTAGGATTGAGACCCAAACTGGCCAATGGTCTATTCCATGTCTTGCACGGCATGGCCACTATATAGTTGAGGCTCTGTACAGAAGTTATCTATCTGGATCACCCCTCTCTCAGGGTATTCTCATTCTCTTGGACACTCAGGTTCTCATCTCCATTCTGGGATTGACGTTTGGTGACTCTCCCTTCTCTGGGATCATTAGCCAGGAATGGGCTGAGCCTTGGCTATCAGGTGGTGAGCGGTATCACTGTGTATCACTTATTTGTATATATTATTATTATAATCGTTATTATTTCCAATATTATTGTAGTTTAGTTATTAAATTGTTCTTAACCCACAAGTCTTTTCCCTTTAATTCTCTCCTCCAGCCCCAGGAGGTGGGAGGGTGATTGAACAGCTGTTATGTAAAGCTGCAATGGTGCCACTGCTAATAAAGATCTGCAAAGTGACCCTTTCTTGCCCTAAACCCAGAAGGAACATCCTGCAAACAGTCATTTGCAGCAAGGGAAGCCTAAGCTTTGGATTGGAGTCTCCTTCTCTGGAGACATTCAAAATCCGCCTGGATGCGTTCCTGTGCGATCTGATCTAGGTGTTCCTGCTCTGGCAGGGGGATTGGACTAGATGATCTTTTGAGGTCCCTTCCAATCCCTAACATTCTGTGATTCTGTGATTTTTTTCTCCTTCTCCAAACCTTGCCCCCAAAGGCTCAGGCATGTGCTTATCCCCCTCCCCAGGCAGTGCTAGGTGATTTGCAGATCTCTAAAGGAATATTTGCCCCATAGCGTGACCAAGACTTACCAAGCTATAGTAATTCTGGGGTCCAGGTAATTCAGCTTGGATGTGCCCAGAGCTATCTGCTTGTTTTCCTCCTTATCCATGGCCTGGATGTTCAGCTTGGCCAGCTGCTCTTCCAGACGCTTCAATAGCTTCTTTTTCTTCTCCACGTTGCTGAGGGTATAGGAAGAGCAACACAGACACCATGTTAAAGGTAAGAAGCAGCAGAAGTGAAATAAAGAGCATTTCTGGTCTGCTGCTGCCTGGGACCACAATGGGAAGCCAACAAGCTTCATCTCAGAACAGCCTCTGCACTCGCCTTTAGTCTTATAAGGCTTAAGCCTAGAAATACCTCAGAATGGCAAAGCAGAAGATGTCATTCAGCACTAACCCGTTTCCTAAGTACATTGACTTTATAAGACACTTTTAAAAAATAGAATTGTTATCAACAAAGTGGGCAAGCACAAAAGCCAGCACCCAGCAAAGACCACCTCCTCAAATCTAGGCTCCACAAGCAACGATTATCTCTGACAACCTGCTGTACATCTCAGCAACGCAAGAAGTGAGCATAAAACCAGAAACCCCAGAGTAAAACAAAAAATACAACCTTGTTTCTATCCTCCAGCCTTTTCCTCTCTGGGCAGAAAGTTACATTTGGTCTCCAGCAGGGAGGAGCAAATTTGGACAGACCTCATGCAATAGCTACTGCAGAGATCACAGGTATGTTCCAATTCACCACTCAAGTGTCCCACAAGCAAAACATGCATCAAGGCTAGTCTGTGGATCCCCAGCTCCAATCTCAAGCTAGGCATCCTTTGCACCATGGAACCTATAGGATAATTCCAAGTCAGCAGCTTGGGTTGAAGTCTCAGTATTCAGTCAGGTGTGCCCCATCACAAAGAAATCCTCCTGAAGAAGCTCTTCACAATCCTACTGTTGCAAGGAACCATCCACAAGACCTCTACCCATCTGCCAGGTCACCATGGGACAGGAGGCACCTGGTACCCAACAAGGGCATGTCAGTTCTGATGAGCTGCATATAGGGTATTGAACCACACCATCCCCATCCATAGAACCTCTGCAAAAGGAGATTGTAAGGAAGAGTCACTCACGCTTCTGCTTTGGCATCTTTTGTTTCTTTGAATTCATCTTCGGCTTTTTTCAGCTCTTGCTGGGCTTCCTCCACCTGTTGCTTCTTGGCATCAATCTGTGAAGGTAAATACAAAGTGTGTCCATGCTCCTGTCCTCCTTGGATGTTTCAGCTGTCTCCCTCTTTCCCTTTCCTTTGCCACACTGCTCCAATTTCTCACTAGCCCTACTCCAGTTCTAACAACTTGCCCCTGAAGCACCTACTGGAGCTCAAGCTTTTCTTAGCATTTTGAAAGTGTTCCTCATAGTATTGATGCCAGGAACATTTCCAGCTCTTATCTGTTCATCTTGTGCAATGGCCCAAGACTGACTGGCTCATGACAGTGCTGGAGCCCACTAGCAGAGTGTGAGCAAAAGCTGAGAACAATTAAAAGTGGTATTTTGAGGTATTTCCATAGCTCATGGAAATTTATTTTGGTCTTCCTGCAGCCAGACAGATGGGAAAACCACTTTCCCTGGTCCCGAGCCAACTGTGTTAAAGCTGTGCCACTGCAAAAGGCACCTGGTTTGGTTTGAAGACAGAGATCAAAACCTAAGTGTTCTGCATCCAGCATTTGATCTTACCCCATCCCTCTCCACCTCTGGGTTGCTGATGTCTCTGCACTGATTAAAAAGCCACATGGGATCAATGTGACCTCTTTAGGTATCAGGATATTCACCCTCCCTTGTCCCATCCAAAAGAAGATCAGAGGCGAGATCAGGTCTGGGGGCTCTCAGTTTGGTCTTTCTCACCTTAGTCTGGAGGTTTTGCATTGACTTTTCAAAGGTTTTTGGTGGGGACCTCTGATGGTTGCACAGGATGGCCACAGCTCGGTTAGCTCGGTTGTAGGAGAGCAGCTTTCCCGCAACATTGTCTTCAGCTAGAAATAAACTGAAGCATCACTATTTGTTCTCCTTTCTAGGAGATGGAGAAGGCAAGGAACAGACCAGAACAACAGCAAGTTGTTTGCCTTTCCCATCCTTTCCCAGGGGAGAGCAATACTGGTCATGGAAATTAGTGAAGAACATTTGAGCATCACTAAATCTGATACTGTGCCTCATCACTTGTGTATCCAAGGCAGGCAAAAATAATGCAAACAACCATATATAAAATGTATATAATCCAACCAACCATATATAAAAAGCATTGTAAACCAGCAATGCAAGGAAAGGGGAAAAAAAAATACTCCCATCTTTCACTTTACATGGTTCCCAACCTGCTGTATGACTCCGTAAGTTACGCACCATCCTACAACATGGTGTATGAACTTGCCAAGGAGAGGCAGGAAGTTCTAGGGACCCTGAGGCAATGGATGGCCCCAAGGCCCTGAGGCAATCTCTGAGCCCCACAATGCAGCCGATGGTCCCACCAACACTGTTAGTAACTCACAGTTGGTGAGTGCCTTGAGCTGTTCCTGCAGGGTGATGGAGGCATTGTAGGTCCTGAACACTTTGGCAGTCAAACCATCCATCAGACTCTGGAGGTGTTTGTTCAGGATGGTTGTCTGGGGGAAGGGAGACAGGACAAAAATGAGGGAGCAAAAAAAGGAAGGAACAGAACAAGCAGAAATCAGGACAACAAAGGACTTGCTTTTCAGACCATCTTTTGCCTAAACAATGAAATCAGGCATTAAAAAAAAAGTCTCCTGTAGCCTGAAGATCTACTCATTGGGTCAGGCCCTCATCTACCAAAACCCAGGACAAATTCTACCTAAACCCACAAAGAACCTTTCTGGAGGTCAACAATTTCTGCCCATCTATGTCCAAGAGGACACATTTTGCATCCTATATCACCAGAGAGGACCAGCCTCTTCAGAGGAAAGATGGTCAAGTGGCTTTGTAGGGGATGCAGGCAGAGGGGATGCATGGGTGGCAGCACCCCACATCCCATACCAAGGAAGAGGATGGAGGAGATTTTTGCAGGGGAATAGCTCAGGAGGGAAGGCTGCAGCAGATCTCTGCAGCATCCCTGTGCTTCAGCAGCCTGTCATGCTTTTGCTGAGCCCCAGCAAAGTGCAAACACATCAAACAGCTGAGGTTTGAGGCCTCCAGCAATGCCCTGAACAACATGGGCATGGGCAGACCTTTGTAGGCTAAAAAAAAGCCCAAACAGATGAATTAGAGGAGGGAAGGAACAGAAAGACACTTTCTTAGCAGGTACAAGGGTTATTCTTGCCAAGCCTGAATTCAGACATGCAGAGATGTTACCAGTGCAGGAAGATGGAAAAAAAGAAAACCAACACAGCATCCCAAAAGGGCGCTCAAACACTTACAGTGGTGTCTCTGGAGGGGAGATGGTTAAAATCAGGGTAAGGGATGACACTGATGCAGCACCACAGCCTGGGAGGCTGCAGGCTGGGCAGGAGTGTCATGGGTTCGCTTCTACTCCCTCTGGGCCATCAGTGCTGTCTGAAAAGCTTAGAGGTGACAACTCACACTGAGCCTGTCAAAGAGGTCATCTCCTGGGTCCTTGTTCTTCATGAACAGCTTCAGGTTCTTGAACACCTAAAGAGGAGGCAAGGATGGCCCTGGTCAGGGACAAGGAGCAAATTGCTCCCAGACATTTCCCTCATCTCCACCTTCCTCCTCATCCAGACAGACTAATTCAGACTTGTAGTACACATCCTACCACACCATCAACCTTCTCAACTTCAAGGGCTGCCACCGAGACCTCAACGCCACTGGTGCCACAGGCTGTTTTCCCACATCTCTGCTATCTCTGGCATTCCAGTTTCCCCACAAACACCATTAAAATAATTTATCCCATGGGAAAAGCAAAAAAATAAAGTATCAATGAGGACAGTTCAAGTCCTAATGCCCACCAGTCAGTTAAGGATGCTCCAGCAGAACTTCACTCATAGTTCATGACCTAGAACAACTTTGAAAGCCTTATCCCAAAGTTTCTCCCCCTTCTTCAAGCCAGGATCAGCATGTATGTGTTCTCATCACCCAGCACCGTTGCATCTCATGCACATGCTGCCATTCTGGTATTAAAGCACAGGAGGCACCTTTGCAAAGGATTTTAGACTTTAGATTGATGACCACTGAGCCAACCAAGCCACCCCAGTTGCCATGCTGGCTGCTGTCTCCACTCTTGCTCTACTCACCAGCTTCTCCACTGACACTTTGTTGTAGTAACGGATTGAGTCTTTCCCAAGGAAGTCAAACTCCACCACACACTCCTGCCCATCCAGCTCAGGGTGAAGTTTGATGTGCTCGATGCGTAAGGAACAGCAGCCAACTGTGTCTGCAGTCTCCCCTTCCTCCTTCTCATTGCCAGCTCGCAGGGCCAGCTGGAAGAGATAGCAAGTCATCCATCCCAGCCCACCTCAACTCCCCTTTCCAACGTTATTAAAGTGGATGCAGACACCAGGGCAGGGGGGAAAAAAGATTTCTCAGAACAGTGTCTCAATGAATGGCTGTTGGGACCCTGGTGGAAACCAAGCAGTGACTGCCTCCAGCAAGAGATTATTTCACTGCTCTAGGAAACCCTAAAATATCCCCCCAGAATAAAGTTATCCAGCTCTCCCTTGGGGTCTTTGCCATCACACAGAGACACACATGCAGGTGAAGTCCAGGAAGGACAGTACACCTCCTGCACTGCCACACAACTGCATCCTCATATAAGCATCAGCAGATAGGAGTCACCATCCTCCACGATCACTTTCAGATGCCTCATGAGGAGCAACTCTGGCTAGTACAACCAGCAGACAAAATAATAAACACCGAACTACAGAGAATGGATTAGGTAAACTAAATCCCAACCTCCACAGAGATGTGGGATTTGGGGGCCAGGGTGAGGCTACACATACCTTATCAATGAAGTAGAGGGCTACTGCTATTTGCCGCTTCTTCATCTCCTTTGACTTCCAGTCGGCTCGGTACCGAGCACGGATTTTGTGGACAACATCCTTTAAGCGCCGGGCTACCTCATACTTCTGCCAATCCTTCTCCCCCTGGAAAGAGAGACCAAGACATTTTCATCCAGTGCCCCATCTTCCCTCCACCACTACCAGTCAACCCTTGTTATGGGAACTCCTCCAGCAGCTAACTACCGCCCAAACCCCATTGTTTTCTTGAGTAAAATTGATGAAGTGAAAAAATCAGAGCAGACACAGCTCACATAGGGTTTCTGTGCCCTCTTCTGGCTGTATTGGACCTGGGTTCCTGGCCAAGTCTAAGCTGCTCATAGTCTGGAGATGTCCTCAACCAGCACACAGCAAGTGAGGAGCCAAGTATTGCATGGCCATGGCCACTGCTGCTTAGGCACCACCAATGTGGACTGATACAATGTAGTCACTCAGTTGTGCCCAATTTGCATGCAGTGTCCTCATTTACTCTGAGGACTGGAAGGAGTTTTAAATCACCTTACCCTCAGCACAGTGTTTCACTCTCTCCCTCCCTCCTCGCATGGAACTACAGATCATAGAATCATAGACTGATTTGGGTTGGAAGTGACCTTAAAAAATCATCTAGCTCCAATCCCCTGCAGGACCTGTGCAGGGATACCTTCCACTAGCCTAGGTGATCCCAACTCCCCCTACTCTCCATTTACTGGCATAAATGAATTCAACTCCATAGACACTGGTCCCTCTGGACCCTCTCAGCACCTGCCTCACTTCCAACAGCCTTCCCTGGACACATATGAGCAGCATGGCACAGGGATGGCTCTGCCTGTAGCAATCCATCCCCTGGAATAAGCTTGATTCTTAACAATCATCTCTGTCCTTTTCCCTTCATCATCCAATGGCACACCAATTAATTTCGTTTACTCCCTTTTTCTTTGGAGGGGGGGAAAAAAAAAAGTACATTTTTGTTGACATGCTACATCTGGAGTCTGTTGACATGCCAGCTCTGGAGTCCTCAGCACAGGAAAGACATGGACCAGTTAGAACCAGTCCAAAGCAAAGCCATGAAGATGGTCCAAGTGCTGGAGTACCTCCTGCACGAGGACAGAGAGTTGGGGTTGTTCAGCCTGGAGAAGAGAAGGCTCTGGGGGGGGACCTTAGAGCAGTCTTTCAGTGCTTAAAGGGGACTACAGGAGAGATGGGGAGGCAGTCTTGATCAGGGAGTGGAGTGACAGGATGAGGGGGAACGGGTTTAAGCTGAAAGAGGGGAGATTTAGATTGTATATTACGAAGAGATTTTTCACTGTGAGGGTGGTGAGACACTGGCACAGGTTGCCCAGAGAAGCTGTGGATGCCCCATCCCTGGAGGGGTTCAAGGCCAGGCTGGATGAGGCTTTGAGCAACCTGGTCTAGTGGGAGGTGTCTCTGCCCATGGCAGAGTAGTTGGAACAAGATGATCTTGAAAGTCCCTTCCAACCCAAACCGTTCTGCTTTCCCCTGATCTTTCCACCTGGCAAAAAGCAACAGCTGTGCCTGAACAGCAACATCACTCCTACCTTCAGCTTGGAGCTGGGGTTCAGCATGATGTATTTAAAAGTGTTCTGGATGTTTTCTGTCCATGAGGCCAGCCAGGTAACTGTGTTGTCAAAGCGCACCTCCTTCCACTTGTGCCCTTCTGGTGGCTTGGGGATCTTGGAGTCCCTGTGGGCAGAGCAGGGTTACAGCCCTCAGACCATGAAGAATAAAGAGGCTGTCAGCTCGACAGCTTCTTCACAGCGAGCCAAGGATGGTCACCACACTGTAACATTACTTAGAGAAAACATACAGTCTGCCCAAAATTGCTCCACACCATGATCAGGTCTTTATTGTTAGGATGCTGGGGACAACAAAAGAATTGCTGGGCTGGTGCAAAGTGTTTTGAATGAAGGACACAAGGTCTTCATATGGGTGGTTTAAGACCAATCCAATTTAAACAACTTAGAGGGCTAACACTCTTAATCCAATCACTGCTTTTCCTCCTTCCAGGGAGCATCTCAATGCTTCCAGCCAGCATGGGGTACCCATAAAATGAGGAGGAGTGGCTTGTTTGGAAGAGAAGCACAGAAATGCCCTCCTTCAAAGAGGCCATAGGAGCACTGCTGTGTTTGCAGTTGATGTGGGCATCCTGGGAGCTGCTGACCACCTTCCTGGCCACTGTTCATCCACGGCAAAACTAGAAGTCAGACATAACTGCAAAGCAGACATCTGGAGGTGACCAGGAGGTGCTAGAAGAGCTCCGTTAAGTTCAAGCCTCAGGGTGTGCAAAGCAGTTATTGTAGGAGACAGCAAAACCCCAGAGCAGCTCCAGGCAGAGGAGGTGTGCTGTTTACCCCAGTCCCAAAAGCAGCCCCATGAGCTCAGCTCCTCCTGTGGCAACTCACTTGCTGCAGTTGATGATAACATCTTCTGGCATGATCCTCTTTTTCAGCATGCCCATTTTGGGGTGATCACCACGGCCACGGAAAAGCCCCGGTGGCTCAGTTTTGAAGTTGCCTATCTTCTCCTGATGCCCATCAAGGATGCAGTACCCATACTCCTCCTGGATCTTATCAGCCTCCTCCTTCAGTTTCTGAAATGAGTGCCATGCCATCATCATCCCACAGGATGAAACCAAAAACCAATGACTCATGCATGCCTATCACTCCCCTTTCCCTGGAGAAAGCAAGGCTGGAAAAACGGAGCTCAAAGGGTTGGAGGAAGAAGTGAACACGGACCCAAGTCCACTCCCAACAAATGGCTCATCTCCACCCACTTTGTAAACCCCTCAGTGATGCTGTCCCAGCATGATAGGTTGGTGAAACAAGCCTGAATGTCCCTCTAGCAAGGTCCACCATCCTCTGGACAGGACAGCACCCCAAACCATGGTCCAAGGATGACTGGTACCCTGCAAAGCCATGAAACATGCAACATCTGCAGATACATGTAATGGAGTGTGGTGGCCATGGAGGCAGAGCTGGTCCAAAGGCCAGAGAGGTCCTAGGTCAGGACATAACACCAGGAAAGAAAACAATATATCTCAATTTGTTCCCAAAATATATCAGCCAGTCTCAGATATCATAGGAAACAGTCCTCACCTGCTTCTCCTCTTTGGAGAGTGCTTTTCGTGCCTCGCTTTTGTCCACAAAGTACTTATGGATCTCCCTGAAGTCACACTTGTCCAGTTTCTTGATTATCTTCTTCTCCTCTGAAGTCATCTCCTGAAGAAGAGATGAGAGGGGCTCGATAAAGCCAGGAGGCAAAACCAACTTGGCACAGAGCTGCTGCCTATGCCTTTCCTTCCCAGAAAAGGAAATAGAGACCTACATGCCAGTTCTCCAAAAAAATCAAAAGGAAGCATCCACCCTAGCTATCCTACCCACATCATAGAATCACAGAATGGTTTAGGATGGAAGGGACCTTCAAGATCATCTAGTTCCAAGTCCCCTGCCACAGGCAGGGACACCTTCCACTAGACCATCCAGCTCAAAGCCTCATCCATGCAAGGGCAGACAAAGCTGATGCATCAGGAGGCCAGGATACCTTGAGGAATCTGAGCCTGCACCCACAGAGAAGGAAAATGCAGCGAGCCCTGGGGTGGAGCAACCTCTAACCTCTGCTGTGGAAACAAGTGGTCCCCAAGCATCCTGCAGAGACTGCAGAAGCAGCACCAAAGGTATATGAGGGACACAGAAACTTGCCCTAGTAGGGGTCTTGCCTTTGTTTGGGGACTGAGCTGTGATGCTGTGGGACCACGAGGTTAATCCTTCAGAGGGACTCATGTCCCAAACTGTTTGTAAGACGCAGCACCTGCTTTCTTAGGCAGAACTGCTAAAACTCAGAGGGAGCACAAGTGCCAATGTGAATCCCTCAAGGATGCTGAAGGCAGCAAGCCCCAGCCCAAACCCACAAGAAGCAAGGAAATCAATCATATCATTTAAAATCTCACAATTATATTATTATCAATAAAGAACGAAGACACAAAAAAACCCTCTCATCCTCTCTATCTGCACAACAGCCTTGGATCTTCCCAGGGATGAGAGGTTTAATGCAGAGGACCTACAGCAAGGAAACCCTCGTAGGGAACATACCTTCCTCCAGTCACTGAAGAAGTTGTTCTGGAAGATCTCCTTGGTCGTATATTCATGATCGAGCATTTTGGCATAGAAGGTGGCAATTTCCTCTGTGGCCAGGCTCAGCTTCAGGGGTTTGCCTGGGAAGAGAGAAGAACTTTAACATCAGTTACAAAGACAGCCCAAGCCCACAGCCCCTTCATTTTCTTTTCCAAGAGTGGAAATCCTGATTTGTATTAAGGTAACTGAGCCACAGGGCTTTCAGCAGCCACCATGCCATGATGAGTCCCAAATTAATGACTCCACAGGACAACACAAAAAGGTTTGCTTTCTCACCGTGAGAACATTTTCTTCCATAACCGTGCTGAATAGCTAGGATCTCACTTGGAGATCCAAGTTCCTCCACTTTCCCATCCGGATGGAGCAAGCACAGGAAACTCAAAGCTGAGATCCATGCAATAGATACAGATACAAGAACCTCTCATGGTTGTCCAGTGGATCTTGGATTATTTCTTGGAGGCGAAAAAGCCATTGTTCCCTCCTCTCTTTGGCTAGAGCAATGAAGTCCAGTGAATCCAAAGAACATCTTGGCTCTTCCCAGGAAACCAATACTTTGAAATAGCTTTGCTAGGCAATCTGCAGAAAGAGAACCCTGCAGAGTTCCAGGGGATGGTTAAATCCTACCTGTGCCAAACACCCTGGGTTTTGGCGTTCCTGATTTCCACCTGAACTACAGGACATGGTGGGTCACAGCCTCAGAGGAGCTCCATGACAACCTACATATGCCAGCTCAACCATGGTCCCTCCCTCCTGGGGGCTGTTGCTGGGGCACATGCATGTGTTCATCCAGGAATGGTGACACCTTTCAGCAGATAAGCCAATGTCAATCAGCTCAAATGAACACAACACAGATGGATCTCCAACAGCTTGGAGGCCACAGAGAAGGTCCAAACCCTCTGCAAGACTCCATACAGCTGCCAAGGCTCCTCCTCATAGATCAAGAAAAAGTCTTCAACAGTCCCATTCGTGTCCCAGCAGTGCCCTCTGGTGACAGCATTGCCAGACACCTCATTTCTCCAAATTAGCCTTTTTTTTCCTCCTGTAAAAGCCCACAAAAGGAACATGAAGCCCCAGCAAGGGGGCCGAGAACCAAGATCCCATGGGACTGCAGTCTCCTCCCATCTCCAGCATCCTTTGGTCAAGTCTCAAGGTCCTTCTTGCCTTTTTTCGCTTGATCTATCAATAAACAGTTCAGGTATGTAGCCAAGAGCAGGGAGGAGAAGGCAGCCCAGAAGGCATGGTGGGAAACCAAGAAAGGACAGTAGACACCTGGATCTGTCCTGTCAACCTCTCAGACCCTTCACTGATGCACTGAGTTGCTGTAAGGTGATGTGTGGTGGCCCTGGGGACAACATCAGGAGCCATGACCAGGAGCTCAGAGCAGCCTAGCCAAACCCTGCGATGTCTTGGAGGACAAAGTGATATGTCAGTCATTGAGGCCATGGGAGAAGCAAACTGTAGCTCTCAAAAACAATCACATTTTTCCCAGCTTGCAAGGAAACCACACATGAGCTGAGGTGAAGTTCAAACCCAAAAGGCATTTTAATGAGGAAAAAAAAGTTTGGGTTTTTTTTTCCCTTCAGTCCATCTTCACAAAAGGTACACAAAAACTTCAGGCAACAGCATCAAGAGGCATGGCTTCCCCTCGAGAAACTTAGGGTCCAGTCCCACCAGTGCATGTCCTGCAGCCAGGAGAGACTCTGAGCAGAGGTCCAAGCCCCAGATCCACCCATGGGTGCATCACAGCACCCTAAAACCAGCTGCAGGCAGCAGCACAGGAACCCTCACCCTGTCCCAGGGTGCTCTGGATGGAGGGTATGCATAAAGCACCCTACAGCCATCAGGGGCTCATGAGCTCCTCAACAACCCCATAACTCCTGCCATGTGCAAAACCCTCCAGCTTTAACACATGATTCACACTTTATCCAATGGTATATTTAGTACTTTTAATAATTTGTGGTCTGCAGTACTTCCCCTCACCACACGACATACCGGCTCTTTGGCCAAGCAGAGGACAACTCCACATGCCCCAGGTCCCATCGCAAGGAGGACGTACCATCATAATAAAACTGCACATCATCAGGCAGTGGCTCGTAGAGGGGAACAAAGTAGGGTCCTCGATGCTCCAGCTGAGTCCACTTTACCCCATCTTCTTTCTTCTCCTCTTCCCACCTGGAACATATGCACAAGAACTCATGAGAGCATCTCAAACCTGGGGTCTGAGACCTTCTCCCAAGGTCACCCTGGGAAGATGCTCTGAGCAATGACAGTTGCCACAAAAGCCAGGTGAGATCCTGTTGCCTCTACTACTGCCCCAGTTTCCCCAATACTGTCAAACAAGGAAGACTGCAATGCAACCCAGGGAAAAGTGTCTTGAGGAAGGGGACACGCTTTGTGCGGTGACATGGAGAGACACAGGGGGAGAAAGAAGGGATGGATCAAGCAAACTCATGGGCACAGGTGAAGACCCCACTGCTGAGCCACAAAAGCTGCTCAGTTTGCACAGAAAGGGCTACAACCACTAAAATGTACCCTCCATTCTCAGCCCTCGCTGCCTCCTTTTTTGAAAGAGCACCCCAAAAAAAAAGGTTCATAGAATCA
>VZTO01023629.1:0-22535 GCA_013400615.1 Syrrhaptes paradoxus | reverse complement strand
CCCGTGCCTGTCACGGCGGCGTCTCCCGGCGGGGTCTCCCGGCTCTGCCGAGCTGCTTCGGTCCTCCCGCAGCGAGCGGCAGCCCCTGTCTCGGCCGGGCGGAGCGTGCGTGCCGCTCTGCCGGGGCGGGGGCGGTGGCTGTGGGGCCGCGCTCGGGCCCCGCTGACAGGAGCGGCGGGCGGCGGCGGCGCGGCACACCCCGCGGCGGGGCCGGTGAGGAACGGCTCGGGAGGGGGCGTGGGGTGCGCGGTGGCAGCCCCGCAGCCGCGCGGATGAGGGCAGCATCCCTGCGAGGAGGAGGGAGGGCGGGCGGGTGTGCGGGCCCGAGGGGTTCGGCTCTGCGGGAGGTGGGCGGGACAGGCGCCGGGAGACGCGAGCTCAGGTTTTCCCGTCGCTTTTATCTCAGGGTAACGCTTTAAAAAATATTAATAATGGCTGAGAAAACTGTGCGTACTGCACAGTAATGGATTGTGGGAAGAGTTAGTCAGCGGTTGGAAAGTAGTGTTGTGCAGTGGTGTGACCTCTCATACGGGAGAAGTTGAGATAATGTTACTGCGTGTGTTTTAGGAAGGGTAAAAGCTTCTCTCAGAAAGGTGCCATACCTTTGGTGTGTTCAGGTGAGCGTCACTCTTTTAACTGTAACATCCCGTCTGGTTTGTGAAGAGAACGAATGTGACCGGATTGGTCCGTGCGGCTCTGCTGAGCGCTGGGAGCTGTCAGATGGGCTGTGGGGGTGTGTGCCCGCTGCCTGGCAGGCTGACAGCAACGATGCTGCTTTTCTAGGTCCTCAATACTCAGTGAAGTTTCCACCCGGTCGAGATCTAAACTGCCGTCGGGCAAGAATATTCTTGTTTTTGGTAAGTAGCATAAGCATGCAGTTGGGTGGTTTGTTGTGTTTGGTTTTTTTTGTAGAAACAAAGCATGTTTAAAATAATGATGCCTACAAACTGACACATCGGTTTGTTAAAATTATGTAATATGATCTATGGTATCACTGTCTTCAAGCTGATAGATTGACTTTTGTGGTTTATGCTGTTAGGTTTATAACATTGTAACACAAGGAATGTAATACAGAATAATCAAGTGTTTAATTCTTATTGTCGTGATATAAGCAGTTGGATTTAGATGGAATGCCTGAAAGAAAACAAAAAATAAGTATGTTCCAAAAATGTACAAGGACATCTCTGAGCACTTAAACATCTTTTGAAAAATCTTCTTTACAAAGTTAAAATTAATTCTGAAAGTTCTTTTTTTCCTGTAAAAACTTACTGGCAGGTGATGATGGTTCAGGTAAAACCACGCTTATGGCTAAAATACAGGGAGCGGAGCACGGCAAGAAAGGAAGAGGGCTGGAATACTTGTATCTAAATATTCACGATGAAGACAGAGATGGTAAGTTCATTTTATATGTGATCTCTTTTCTGTGATTAAGTAGCTGACATGCTTTTTAAATAACTGTGGTTTCATTAGTGTGTTTTGGGTTATGCCTGAGTAGCTGGCTCCAGCATTGTTCTGTGTGTTTTAGAAGCTATATCAGTTGCTTAAAAGTGAAATGCGTTGTACATTCAGCGTGCGTTCTCCCTCTTGCCCTTCTTACAGCTTGACCTGTGTGTGAGGAAGAAGTGCACTTGCAGTTCCCAGGATCCATGTACTTTTAGAGTAGATACATTTGCTGATGTTGACTTACTAGCAGATATATTGTCATTTGGTATGAGTACTTGATAACTATAGAAAGTAAGTGATACATCCGTGAGAATTTAATTCTCAGTCTGGATTTCAGGATGTGGCGACTCAATGTTTTCTTGTGGGGGCTGTGTGCGGATTTTTGATCAGCTATAACCGAGATGTTTCATTAGAGTTGAATGAGTGAAGAACAGAACTTAAAGTCAAAATTAGTATTTCCTTTTCTCAAATTGGAGCTTGTCTCTTTGCCCCTTGTCATTCTGTTTGTTGCAGTTGATGTGTTAGTTTGTGTTAGTTTCCCTCTTCAAAAATGGGGAATGACAGTCTTCCTGTTTGTGACTTCCTTCCGGGTTTTCAGTTCAGAAGAGGGAAGCAATGATGGTGGTCCATCCATGTTCCTGAAAACAAACGAACTAGGAAGATCCTGTAATGGTATTTTGGAAGTGGAAATGTACTGAAGGCTCTCACGAGTGATTAAGTACCATATGTGACTGGTTGTTATGGAGATCGGTCCTGCACTCACATGGTTATAAACTGTCTGTGGATACTAAGTTAGGCACAGTTAAAGGATGAGTACATTGCCTGCCTCTTCAGTGGCCACCTCATCTTGCACTTCCTGAAAATCTTTTGTGCTGTAATTTTAAGTGCTGAGCTATTCTTGGCTTCTTGAGGTTCTTGGTGTAAAAGCTTTCTCACTGTGCACAGTCTTCTTCAGTACTGCATAAATACTTTAGGGAAAAAAACCCCTCTGATAAGGAGAGTTAAGAGACCTGTGACATCAGGCTTCTTGCAACATCAAAGGAGCTGGTAATATAAGCAGAAAAGTGTTTGGAGTGCTATTTTTCCTGGTGCTACCTATCAAACCTCATTTATGTTCCTACTTTGGAAATATTTTGGGGCTACTCGTATTTGGAAGTAATAAGTGTTTGAGATGATTAGTAGAAACCTGTTGTAAGAACTCAGGTAGCACTAGCAAGAAAAAAAGAGACCTTTTCAACTACCAGACTCAGCTGGAGAATTCAGGTCATCCCTTCAATGGACGTGTTAAGATCTAATAATACATGCCTTTTTCCTTTCTGTCTCATTAGTGGCATCAGAAAGCAAAATAAATAGTAAAGTGGGTCAGGACCTCCCAGCAGGCAAAGATAACCTGTCCTAGAGAAGGAAGAGTGTTTGGTTTTGTTTCTTTAAACGTTTTGCAGACTTTAGGTATGTGTACCCTCAGAGATTTAGGCCTTTATAATTGACCCACAATTCTTGGAAGCCATAGATAAAATGAAGATAGGCCTTCAGGAGCTTACTATCACATACTCATTTTTGAGGGTATCTGCTTTCTATTATACCCAAACTTCATCAAGACCAGCAAACCACAAGGATTTCTGGGGGTGTCAAATCAACAGTGGTAACTGAAACTTGGTAATGGAGTGAGATCTTCTCAACTTCTCTCCCTGGTGCTAGAAGCTTTCTTTGCTCTCTTTGCCTTTTTCCTCCTCATTTCAGAAGAGTTTGTTCTGTCCAGGAGAAGTGTTTTGGTCATAGTGCCGAATCATCTGCGCCAAACCTTCCTTTAGAAATCTTAAGTAAAATATTGTGTTGCTTTTTATCCACTCCCCCCACCTGTCTTCCTCCTTAAGGGATATTTTAATCTGGCTCCTCCTACATTGGAAGTAGAATTACTCTGGATTGCTCGGTGCATATCTTAGTTTATGGTTACTTTTGTCTTTTTCCCTAAAGATTCGATCAGTGGTGAAATTGTTGTGTTTTTGTAGGCAAGTTAAAGAAAGGCATAGAAAACACCTCTTTTTGCAGTACCCTTGTGGCTAGTATGGGTGCCCACTAACTTTTTGGTTTTCACTGTCATCTGCTTGTTTCTTAGCAGTGGCTGATCCGTAGCTTGGATGGCAGGATACACATCACCACTGCATTGGTCATTAGCTGGTTCAGTTTGGTTAGATGTTAGTTGTTCAATGTAGCATGCAGTACTTTGGTCTCTAGGTCTCAGGGTAGTTTAAAGTAAGTCCAGTACTGAATCTCTGCCTGAGAAATGTCCTTCCTAGGGTACTATGCCAAATTCTGCCTAGGCTGAGGCATTTGTTCAGGAAGAGGTTTGGGGACTCCTGAGAAGCAATTGTGTGAGAGAGGATTCTTCTAGATCATTAGCCCCGGGTACAATATCCTTGGAGCATAATGGCCTCTTCTGCACACCTGACACTGTAGTTCATCTGGATGAGAACACTTCAGCGCTAGCTGCAAAGTTAACTCAGCATATTGAACAACCTTGGAGCTCAGACCCTAGAGTCCTCTGTTAGTGGAATATCACAGGGAGTGTGGCCGGTTTCATTTTTTTGCCTTTCTTTGTGATGAGCAGTTGTTTTGTGCCTATGCTGGTTAGTTTGCTTTTGAAAGCTGAGAATTTTAATTCGTAGGATGTAGAAGAGAGGCTCTGCAAAATTTTGTTAAAGAATATGTATTTCTAGAGTAGCTTTCAGAGTCTCTTGCAGTGATGGGGCAGGGTTAAAGCGAGGACATACAGCAAGACAGTGAGGTGAACTACGTCGACTGGTTTTGTAGTGATACTGTATGGATTAGTTGGAAATTATAAACACCAGGGAGAATTTTTAAGTTGAACTGCCTCAGATTACAAATGCAGTACAGTTGTCCTGACTCTGCCAAATATGCCAGGGAAGTAGAGCCATTCTGTTGTTGCGTTCTTACTTGTAACAAAATCAGGTAGTCTTGGTTTTTTTGCCTCAGGTTTGGACTGGCCTCAGTCATATCATATGCATGTTCCAGTTCAACTGGTTGTTCCAGATTGAGCCAAGCGCTGCTGGTACAATGGTTTCCAATGGGAAAGTTGGGTTTTTTTGTCAACGTCTTTAAAGGAGTTATCTTAAAAATTATTTTTCCCTCTTTTGCTTCTCTTCACAGCTTGGACAAGGGATAGCTAATTACCACTGATACCTTTTGAATAAATGTAGTTCACAGAATCAACTGTCTGCACTAAAATTCATCAAAGCTGGAAAATCTTTTTGATGGCTAAAGGGATAATGAAATATTGACAGATTTAGAAATGTAGTTCTATCAGCTTTTTAAATAGTCCTTAATAAGTAGCACCTGCTTTTCTGACAAGATCTGGTACTTGTTTGTTCGGTTTTGGTGTCTCATGTCATAGCCACTGTGAAAGGTCCAGTTAACACGCACAGCGTATGGCTAACTAGGAGCTTGATGTGGTGCTGACAAAGTTGAATTTGCCATCAAGTCCTTGCCAAATTGTGGACAACCACTACTGTATTGTTAAGGGTGTTTTATATTTGTAGCAAATGTAAATCACAAGCTGTACTTCTTTACTGTAAGAAAGGAGGAAAACCTTTCTTTTTCATACAATGTTATTTTTTTTAAAGTACATTTTAATGTGAGTGGTAGGCTTCCAGGCTTCATAGCAGATTGATTTCGTTTGAGTGATAGTTCCAACTGCGTTCCAGTTCCACCTCTATTCTAGTTCCCGTCTGTATTCTAGATGTTAAGCAGAAACCAAATCCTTAAGTAGGACAAAGGTATTTAGCAAACAAAACCTTTGTAACCTGTAGATACTGGCTTTAAAAAGTGATGTAGAATCAGTGAATTAGGATATTTATTAATTTTTGTTACTAAGGTGTGAAAGTCTTTCCTGTGATCAAAGTACTCTCCACAGGAGAAGCTGCGAAAGTGCTGGTGAGAGTTGTGAACTTCCATAGGCTATAGGTAGATTTCAGTTAGGTTTTTCAAACTTTCATATTTGCTGCAGGGACACAGTTGTGCATAGACATAGTTCATGTCTATTAATAACTTTTCGCTCGTAGAGAGCTCACAGGGGTTTATGCACTGGTAGATCTCTGCTTTTGAGAATATCCAAAGGGTGCTTCTGGAATGCAGAGGATTGGAGTCCTGCGTTGATGTTCCATTTACTGGTGTGTAATAGTAAACGTGTAAATGTGTTCACATCATGGCCTAGCTTCCTTTCTGTTTTTCCAAACTTTTACCTCTCTCCTTAGAGGTCTTCCACAGCTTGAGGTTCGTGCATCCAGTGCAGTGAGAACCCTGTGCAGTACCCGTGAGATGGCAGGGAGGAAGAGGGGGGAAAATTGAATATGCAAGGGTGCATTTCTTAGATACACGATTATCGTAACTGTTTACTGCAGAGGATAGATCTGTCATGCAAGTTGCAAGTAAGAAGATCTTTAAGTTAAAAGCATAACTGTTGGCCTATTTGTGTGATGACTGATGTTTGAATGTCTTATGACAGCCTAACAGGGCTTAATTAGGAATATAACAAATGCTAAATGAAGACTGCCCACAAATAGCACCTTGATGTAATCTGTCTGTAATTTGGCTGTTCAGTAATTTTACCCAAGACCCGATTAGAAAGGTAGTATGTGTATGTCTGTACTGGGTTCTCCTTACAGTTTCCGTAGTCAAGATTTTGCCTTTTTCTAGAGCCAGTGTTTTTGATCTTGCTGGGTTCTTTTTTAGAGTAAAGTTATGATAGCCACAGCAACTGGATTTATTTTGTGAAGTTGAAAGAATTGGAGCACAGGGCAGGGAAATACAGTTAGGCAGAGTAATAATGAAGCTCCATAGCTGTTTTGAAAATCTGGGCTCTGCAGTAATTGGTTTGCTGATCCGTGTATTTCAGAATTCATGTGTCTTGTATGTAGTACCTATGGAGACCCACTGTTCCCTCTGCACAGCTGTAGTAGAACAGAAGAGGAAGAGGAACTAGGAGGACTCTAGAAGACAGAAACAAATGGAGTTGTTCCTTTTCAGGAGCAAGTTCTGAGGATAATATTATTTTCTTTCTTTTCTTTTTGTCTTCTAATTTGGACAGAATTGGTTGTTCAGAGTACCGGATGCATCATTCCTGGATGATGTGCCATTTTCAGTTTCTTCTGTTCTTGATAAAGTTCATGTTTGGGGTAAAACTTATGAGGCCAGCTGTCTGTCCCAGCTGATTTTTTCCCACCTCTCCACCTTGCATTTCAACAAAACATGTCCAGTCACTATCAAAACACTGGGGGGGAGAAACACAACAACTAAAATATAAAATCTTTTGTCCAGTACTCACTCTACAGGGAGTCTGCACGTAGGAGGTAAGTCAGTGTGAATTAAGAGTAGGCAGCACAACTTTGAAGTTCGGTAGGTTGTAAGTTTATCCTGTGTTTGCTCCGCCTACTCCTGTGCTAGAAACCTAAGCTGCTTATTGCTTGTATCTTGTTTGCAGCTTATTTCTGTTGAGATGTTAAACCAGCTTATGTGTCTGAGGGACAGCTAAGGCACCTCTGCTGGACTCGGCTATACCCAGCCCCTTTTGAACTTGCAGTTACATGTGCGTCACATGTATTCTGGTTTTACTTGAAATATACATATATTAAGTTCAGCAATGCTGTGCAGTATCTGAAAGCTGTTGTGTCAGCTGTAAAAGCTAAAGAACAGAAATTATTTTTTAAACAAAAAGATTTCGAACCAAGAAAAATCCCATTAAATGCAAGCACCTAACAAGTAATGTAGGCATTTACACATACACGTGTGTTAAAAATAAGCAAGATCTGCTGGTAGCTGGGCTTTGGTCTTTCGTTTGACACTAACGCACTCATCTGTTTACCTGCAGGCTAGCAAAGCAAAGAGTTGATCTGTTGAGTTACAACTCTCCCTTTTCCTTTCAGACCATACTCGCTGTAACGTTTGGATTCTGGACGGAGACTTATACCATAAAGGGCTACTGAAGTTTGCAGTTTCTGCAGAATCCCTGCAAGACACCATTGTAGTCTTTGTTGCAGATATGTCTAGACCTTGGACTGTTATGGAGTCTTTACAGAAATGGGCCAGTGTCTTGCAAGAACATATTGATAAGATGAAAATTCCTCCAGAAGAGATGAGAGACATGGAGCAGAAGTGTAAGTAGTCTTTGTGCATCCATACATTCGTGTTCCTCCCCCTTTTTTTTTTTTACTAGCTCTTGCAACTTTCTTTTGTAGTGATAAACTTCTTCAGATTAGTGTTTTGAGAATAAGTTGAATAAGAATTACCTTCAAGTTTTGATTAGAATTCTAATTCAGATAGACTCTATCAGGCTGTAAAACAACTCTTCCAGTTTTGCTGTGCTAACAAAACATGAGGTCAATTAGTGATCTAAATCCCTTGCAGTAATGAGATTTTGATAATTTGATTTTTAAAAAGGTCAATTTAAAAAAAAAAAACCTAAGTCAAAACAGAATCACATTTTTTAAAATAGTGACAAAATTCATTGCTGAAGTGAGCTGTCTGCTTTCCTGTGGTACCTAAGCCAGGTCCCATTCCCATACTGTGTTTGTCTTCCAGTCGGTCTCTTTGCCCTTGTTTTTCACAAGCCTCTGACTGTGATTCTGGTACATCTAATTGTCTCTGACTACAGCCTACCCTGTGACTTCAGGAATGTTGTATAAATTAACTTTCTTTCCTGGCATATCTGTAGCAGGAAAGAATCTGGCACTGGTAAGTAGCCATTGCTGCAGTATTGTTTCCGGCAGCTTCTTTTGTTTTCTAGGTAGTGTTGAATGTTTGTTGAGAGGTTTTTCTGTTTTCATATTGAATTACTCCAAAATAAAATAACTTGGTGGAAAAGGCCTTAGCAATGTGCATTCCTTTTCAGCTGAAGCATAGATTCAGAATGATCCTTGCTGGGTGCTGCTTTGTTCAGGGCTGGTGGCTAGCTGGACTGGACTGTTTAAACCTTGCAATACTGTCTAGTAGCTTCTTTAGATTCATTTTAGGGAGCAGTGTAATCTGTTTGGCATGTGGGCATTCAGACGTATTTGTATAGCTGATCTCCTTTCTGAATGTTAAATATTACTTTCCCAAAAGGCTTGTGTGTACAGCATGCTAGCTAGAGTTTAAACTTAATGACTGAAACCACCTGGGTTTGATCACCAGGTTATATTTTAAAAAAAAGTAAAATCTGATAATTTTTAAGGGAAAAAGCATTTCTTTTTTTTTTTAATGTGTGAGAGATGTTTTGGGAATGGGAGATGGAAAGTCAATTCTGTTCTCAAAGTACAGCAGCTAACTCGATTTGCACTTTTCTGAGATACACCAAATTTTATGGCAATCCAAAAGAACATGGAGTTTGTGCATTTAAATTTTACTTTTGAAAAGAGAAGTGTTTTCAGCCTTCACTAGGAGTGTACTAAGTGGAAGAGCCAGTTATGGCTATGGCAAAGCTTTTAGCGCGGTGTTTGGGGAACTTAGAAGATTCCAATAGTATTGTCTCAGAGATTTCTAAATGACAGTATTGTAGAAATTCCTAGTTTCTCTTGCATTTTAGTAGAGTCGAGGGAAAAGGAAAATTTGAGAGCTGCCCAATTCCCACGCTTGCAGGACTGTGCTGCCATCCCGTGGCTCAGCGGTGAATGTCCATATGCTGGTGAAACGGGTCCTCGTCTCCACTCCCGAACTTCCACCTCGCTTCTTTTCTCAGTCACTGTGTAGTACACTCGCGTCATCTCAGATACTTGTCTTCTGAGTTCTTGCCGACTGTCCCTAAGGCGAGAGTTGTGCTCAAAATTTTGGCCAGCGTAGCTTGTAATTCTCTTGACAGCAACTCGTGCTAAAAGAATTTCCTATTCTAGCTGTGGCTATATTAGTGTAACTGTTTAGACAACATAGAGCACACGTGCTTGAAGAATGCCTTGTGACTGCAGTCCATCCAGAAAGCCACACCAGCAAAGTTTTCCTTACTAAAATCTCACACGTGCTTTCCGAGATAAGGTGCCACTTAGAAAATGGCGAAATCACTGTGTGGCAATAGCCCAGATAGGAGAAAACTGGGATAATAAAGTGCATATGCAAAGAAGGCAGTCAAAACATGGAAACAGGGCACAGAGTGAAGATATGTGCTAAATTTATTCCAGTAAAGCCTAACTGCAGAATAACACCACAGGGATGTAAATATATTTATTGACTTCAGCTGGTAGAACCAAATTCCCTTATGCTGCTTCTAGATGTAAGCCAGGGCACGTGGATCAAGCTGAATGTCAGCACTGCTCTCCCTGGCTGTTCCATTCCGTCCCAATAGCCAGTGGTTCTTTTTGACCCTGGGGAAACATTTTTTTAGTATTATCCCATCAGCATCCATTTAAAGTGCTGCTAGGTTGTTCTTTCTCCGTTACTAGATCTTATTCCCATTTCCAGAAATCCTTTTGTTAGCTGACGATTCTAATGGAATTGAACTTTGGGCTGCTTGTCTTTGCTTTCAAGGTTTTGGTGGCCTTTCTCCACCCGGCCTTTTGTCTTATGTTTGCTATTTGAGATACTGACTGGGTGGATGACGCTAGGCTCCATCTGGTACATGAGAAGCTTTCCTTTTGTGTTGAAGAGCTTCCAGAATGGGAGGCAGGACACGCATACGGAAGCAACAGACTGCCTTGAAAGAAATTGAATTATTCAAAGTATACCAAGAGCATTGTTCGTCTGCAGTCACTCCTGTCGCTGAACTGCTCTGGAAATTCCCTGCTAAAAGCTTGGCTAGTGTGGATTCAGATGAATAATGTCTGTTCAAATGTTCTAAGTTAATTCAGGCTCGATTATGATAAATCATTGTTTAACACATTTGAATAATTATTTCAGGGAAGATCTAAGTTTTGCCTCCCTGTTTATGACAGCAAAGCAGAATAGAAGACTATCAAGAATCAAGAAATGCAGAAAGGAAGTATACTGGTAAAATGGCTGTTGTATTAGTGTCCTCTGGAACGTTTGAAGCGAAAGACTTGAAACACAGTAACATGTTTTTCTGAAAATTAAGTAGTGTCCCACTCGTTCAACCTGAATCAGTTCCAGGTTCTCAATTTATTTATTTTTGTCTGACATACAGCTGAAAGAATTCTTAAGCTAAAAGATAAAAGAAACTTGACTTTGCCCAGACATCTTTTGTGTAGGAGTTCTTTTCACAAAACTAAAATTCATGATCAATAAAGATAGTACACAAAAAAGCTAAAAGCTGCATGAACTGATTATGAAACTTAATGGAGTGAAAATATGGAATGATTGTCTCAGAAATTTTTTCTGCGTTTCTCTTGTTCTGCTGTTCAGTGCTTTTGTGATGTATGTAGGTAAGTCGTAGTGTTTGTCTGCCGTTTCCATGCTGCAGCTAAACAGTACTGCCAGACTGAGGACTTTATTGTTACTAGAACAGTCGAACCTGTGAGTTACTTTCTTGGTGGTGCTTCAAGTCAGTTGCTCCTGTGACCTGGATGATCCATCTGTTCTTGTTAGCTTTTGGTAGCTTGTGTAGATACACAGTAACATGAGGACAAAACAGTTAACTGGAAACTTGCATTCATATTCTGTGTTAAATGCAAAAGTCTAAGCACAAGGCTTTTTACTTAGATAAACCACAAGTTTTGTAGATGAATTAGCACACTCTAGCGGAGGTGTAATTTTTATGGCATATTATCACCTAGTGATAATTCTTCAAATGCAATAGCCCATTCCTAGTGCTCGGCCTTACTGATAGGTAGCAGAGTATTACTGAATTATCAGATGAACAGTTGTTTTCCTGGCTTCCTATTCTATGTGAATCACCTTATCTGTATTTCCTGTTCAAAAACATTTAAACCAAAGTTATTCTTGTCTCCTTCTTAATAAAGAAAATAGTATTTCCCATACCATAGAGTGTGATTCCTTAATGTGAATTATGTGGAGAAGAAAATATACATAGCTTGCTAGAAAAAAGGAAAAAAATATTTATGCAGACCGGGTACAGGATGGACTTGTATGTCCACTGAAAGTCTGAGAGTGGAGATCAAGTGAGAAATAGATCTGAGAGGTAAGAAAAAGGCGTTGAATTGCTCTGTGACAAAGAAACGCTGTAACTGAAGTGATCTGCTTTGTTAGCTGCTTGGAATGCAGCTTGTTCCCAAGAGGTGGTGTGACAGCTCTTGTGGTACAGGTTTACTTTGGATTTAACAAAACTAAATTTTGAATGGGAACGGGGTTGAATGAGAGTCTGTAAAAAGTGTTTCAGAGCCTATCACTAACAGGGATTTAAACCACTTCATTGAAAAAACAAGTGTACCTGCACTCAGGATACAGTAATCAGAGGTTCTTAGTATAGCTTTTACCTTCTCTTAACTCTAGTAGTTACTTGTTCAGCAGACCTTGTTAACTAAAGCTGAGCGTGTTCTGTGGCACTTCTCATTCTCTAGTCAGGATTAATGCCAGACCATGTCATTATCAACAGTCCACAAGAGTTCATCTCCACAGTGAAGTTTTTTCTCCCGCCGTGCGTGGGCCAGCCCGCGTGAGATAGGGCCTGTTGGTCCCTGGTCTGTGATGCGTGGTGTTTGGGAGAGGGAGGAGTTGGGAATCTCAGCTCTCTAGGATTATGGTCTTCATTCCCATTCAGCAGAAATTCATGAGGATATGCCCTCAGATTTCTGAAGTTTCTATGTTGCATTATTTATGTTGGTAAAATTCTTGGGGTATTTTGCATAATGATTTGTATCATTGTCAGAGTCCTAACTGTTTTCAGGAGAGGCTTTTCCTTCCCAGATTTGAGGGGCTTATAACAATAGATATCTTAGTAAAGGAAAACTTTTTCTGCTTTGATATGGACAAAGGAAGCTAATATTGTCTGATTATAATGCTGTAGTAAACTGAGAGCAATATTGTCAAATATTCTTTTACATCTGATTCAGTCAGAGAGGCTTAGCTGAAAGATATTCTTTTAACTACTTTAATACACTTGTCTTCAATAGGTTTTTTTCTGTCCTGGGCTAGGAAGAGTCTGAATAGTGAAATAAGTACTTTTAAAAACCCTTTTCTAGTTAAATTCTCTGGAATGGATTTGCTTTCTGTTAGAGAGTCAGTAAACATACTTAATGTGCAGAATGTGTAATGGAATTTTGATTTCCAGTTGCTGAATATGAAACACTACTGGAGAAAAGCATCTCTTTGAAAGCATTGTTTCCTCTCCACCAGAAGGCACTGCCTCCCCAAGTTTAGAAGCGACCGCATTTGAATTTGTTTAACTGCCTTGGACCTTCCATGTATTGAATTGGTGGTTGAAAGTCTTATGGTCTTAATGTTTGGGGTTTTTAAAAGCTTTTCTCTGGACTAGAGCTCTCTTGTTTTCCACAAGAATCACACAATTTTCTATTTCTAATAAAAATTGTAGGTTGTGCAGCTTTGAACAGAAGTGCTTTTCTGATTTGTTCATCCTTCCACATGCCCATTTATTGCAGGAACTATTCTTATTTTGAAAAGGTCCGGTGATTGCATTTTGCAAGATTTTTATTATAAACTTTTCTGATGTTTTACCACTTCCTCAACTTCAGAAGTATCAGATGGCGTGCAGTGTAGTTGCAGTTCCTTCCCTGTCACATGGGTGGATGTACTGAACAAGACTCTCTTTGTGAATGTGCTGGAGATGGGGAGCTTTTTTGAAGAGTTTTCTTCACTGTACATACAGTCAGCCTGCTCCCACTGTTTCTAAAATAAAGATGCTTTGATGGGAGTAAATCATGGAGCTTTGCTTGCTTCTGTCCTGAGGGCTCCTCCTGGCTGCGTGAGGAGGAGGCTTCAGGTGGGATTGTCCTGTGAGGGAGAGCCCTGGGAAGTGCTGTGCCGGGGAGCAGACACATCCAGCGGGCACATCTGTCTGGTGTGTGGCTTTCATCCTGAAAAAAGACATAAAAGCTGTAAGTTGCAGCCCAGTTCTGAAAAAACATGTGGGGGGTCACTGTGCTTCCAAAATGGTGTGAATACTATTTCTGTGGCACTTCAGTATTTGGTAATATTCATATTATTGGAATGCTCATCTTTGCCATAAAATTAAAACACTGAAAACATAGAAAGCATCTAGTTTCCTCTGGACTCCATTGTAGTTTTCCACAATATAACTGGGTCTGTTCAGGTAACAGTTAGAAGTCCTTGAGGCTGTATTTATGCAGTGTGTTTTATATATTTCTAGCATTTGACTCCTGCAACAGAAATGCAGAGTAATAGAAACTGAAATTGAGTAATAGTTTATAAGAAAGAGTGGCCGTTTCAGCTTGTGTCCGTTTACATTTTCACCAAAGCTAGGTACAGATTGCATCGAGTATAGGCTAGGTTGCTAAACGACATTTATGTTTTCTGTTTGTCAGCTCCCCTATAATGAAATACCTTGAGTTGAGGAATGTGCATTTGAGCATACTGTAGTTTTTGCAGCTTATTTTGATTATTTGCAATAGCTCCAAATTCCACTTGATTTACCTTGCTATAAATTTTGATGGGGGAGAATTGTTGTGTTTGAAGGGGCGACAGGGCTAAAACTTGCATTTTGTTATCATGTAAAAGGAAAAAAAAAAGTTGAGATTTCTAGTTAATCATAAATATAGTTTAAAAAGAAGAACTAGTCCCTTTGTTGTACCTTAATGAGATCTCTCTGTTAATAGTTATAAAGGAGTTTCAAGAGTATGTAGAACCTGAGGAAGGCTACCAGGGATCACCACAGAGAAGAGGCCCTTCTTCTGGCCAAGAGGATGAACATGTTTCTTTGCCACTTGGAGAAAATGTGCTGACTCACAACCTTGGTATTCCTGTCCTGGTAGTTTGTACAAAAGTGAGTTTCTAGTTCTGTTTGCTACTGTGGAAAAGTTTAATTTCTTTTAGAGGGCATGCTTTATACAGACATACAAAATGAATTTTGCATTAATAGTAAAGGGATTTATTTTAAAAGTATGCTTCTGCCACCAGTGCCAATTTTTGATTTTGCAGAAGGGTAATAACCTTATCAATTATACAATAATTGCTTTCTATTTTGATGTATTGGTGGCATTTTAAACCGAAGGCTCAAAGTAAATATGATGTGTGTGTAATATTAAGGAAAATGTTTTGAGATGTGCTGGGATTAAATGATTTATTTTTCTGGTTTTGTTTTTCTCCCTTTCTTCCAGTGTGATGCAGTGAGTGTACTAGAGAAGGAGCATGATTACAGAGAAGAACACTTCGACTTCATTCAGTCACACATTCGTAGATTTTGCTTACAGTGTATCCTTTCCTGCTCTGAAGAGATTTGCTGCAATCTGGAAGCAAGAAGATATGTTTTAGTATTGAGTTCCACGTAAAGTTAATCTGAGAAATTGCTCTTCAAGATTGCTTTGGTATTCAGTTATTTACTGTGTAGCATTTGTTGTTTTGAAAATGTTGAGAGATGTATATAACTTTTTACAGTTCTTAAATTGTGCATGGGATTTGGAGCTTTTGGTCCTTTACAAATGGCATTTTTTGCATTTTGTGAGTTTTTTTCCCCTTGGTTTTCCCCTCAAAGCTTGCAATTTCCCCATAAATCTGAGATCTCAGCTGTCTCTTAAGTTTTTGATTTTGTCAAAGTTAAGTGCCTGGGAGGGTAGGTGACCTCTGTGTATGTCAAGGAAAAGTATCATGAGTCTTCTGTTATGCTCACTTCCTCTCCCTGAATGCTAAAAAGCTATAGCTTTGGACTTGAACTGCTTCTCAGAGTTAGGTCTAGTAGATATATGTCTATTGGCTCCTGTTTTGAAACTCTTACTATAATTTTAAAGCTATATCTTACATAATTTTCCTTAAATAAATGATCAGATGGGGCTGCCTTGATTTATACATCGGTTAAGGAGGAAAAGAACCTTGATCTGTTGTATAAGTACATTGTACATAAAACATACGGTTTTCAGTTTACCACACCTGCCTTAGTGGTAGAAAAGGATGCAGTTTTTATGTAAGTCGATTGTATAAGCAGCATGGTTTCAGATTGTTTTCTTTTAAGCACTGCACTTTATATAACATATATATAAAAATAACTTGAATGGTTTGTATTGTTCAAAAGCTTAGTATGCGAGTCGTCTGAAATTCTGAATTTAAAAAAAAAAATGTAGTGCATGTTACTTGGGTTACTTGACTTGGAGTATACCGTACCAGCTTTTTAGTGTCTCTGGAATTTAGCTGAGAATTAGGAGTGATCAAGAATAAAATTGCCTCATTCAGGTAGAGGACAGTAAATAAATGGTCTCTATAGAAGTGCTTTTTGTGACTGAAAAGGCAAAGCTGCTTCTTTTTGTAGACCTGCTGGTTGGGACAATGAAAAGAAAATTGCCATTTTACATGAAAACTTCACGACCGTGAAACCAGACGATGCATATGAGGACTTCATTGTAAAACCTCCTGTAAGAAAGGTAAAAAGGGGTAAACTCTTCCCTGCCCTCTGACAAATAAGTGCAGTTTGCTTGAGTGGCTGCTAATAACTATTAATATTGAACTCCAAATCTAATTGTAACTTTTTTTTTGTATCCAAATGTGTGAAACATCAGGCTTTCGTTTTCTAGTTGTTTAAAATACTGTAAACAAACACAGAAATCATTCTCCTTAGAGAATGAAAGGCAGTCCAAAAATATTAATTTCACATGAACCTTTTTGCGTGCATGGGGCAAAAAGACTTTTTGAAAACAGAGAATACTGTTGTAGGACTTCAGCAGTTCACTCAGCATTGAGGTTACCATGTAAAGGCAAATCTTGTAAAAGAAGATGGTATATCACTGTTGCATTAATGTATTATTAATGACAAACTTCTTTGTGTAAGGCAAGAGCAGTACATATCCGTATAAATTCTGTATATTGCTAATTCTGTGAATGTAGGCAGACAGGACTAGGATATGTGTAAAATGGATAATACGGAAGATTATAAATGAAATTATATTCTGGTTTGTACTGGAAAGCTTCTTTTACAACTTTGTTACACGCTTAACGTTTAGAGCTCAAGGTCCAGTATTTGGAAAAGGCAAGAGCTGTTTGAAGCTTTCATTTAAGGGAAAGGTTTAATCCTGCTGTTTGAAACACCTGCAGGAAATAATTGTTGCCTAATAGCGGTGTTATGACTGATGAGAGCTAGTGTAATGCTTCTGGGGGCTGCGGGACTGAGTGTGAGGTCTGACGGAGTAAGGGAGTATCAAGTCTTTGAAGAGATGCTGATGAGGTTAATATTAAAACTTAAAAAGATGAATGTGGCTGCTTAGCAAGTACTCATCTTTCTAGCAGAATATGCACAGGCTGGCATCAATGCTAGTCTACTCCATTCACTTACAATGTTTTTTTTAATGACAACTTTAATGTTCCTGCGCTTTTAAATGTGAAAGAAGTCTTTTTTTAAAAGAAAGTTATTAAAGATTTGCCTCTTTTTCTTCTCTTTAGATCACCAAAACATAAAAACATTTACAGTAATTTCCGTTTTTACTTCTAATAATAAAATACTTTGTTCAACAGCTAGTCCATGATAAAGAGCTGGCAGCAGAAGATGAACAAGTATTTCTTATGAAGCAGCAGGTAAGAATGGAAGAATGAAAATAAATCTTTATTAAATATCATTTCACTTTGAGATCTACGTTGTTATTGCCTTCAGTTTTTCATTCCTCATTTAAATCACTAGAGAGCCACTTTTCAGCTTTGTAAATTGAGATGGAATTGTGAAATAAGATTTTCAGTTTAACAAATACCAGTAGAAAGTATGTCCACCTACATTGGCAAGTTGAAAGGAAAATATGCTGAGATTGGAAATAATTTACATTTCAGAGGAGAAGAGCAAGAAAATAATCTGAAATTTCACAGTATAGATGTATTGATCTGTAAAATAAACACTTCTCCAACATAACATCTTGGCATTGCCGTTTTCTTGCAGACAGTTTTGAGAGACTTTAGGGTCTCAAACTTGACTATTCTGTATCTTACTATTTTCTTTACTGCTCTGTTGTTTAAAAAAAACTAATAATACTTTCCTGGATAGTTGATTATAAATATCATAGAGGTTACAGACTTGTTTGTCTGTGGCTGTGTCTTACAGTTCTGGAATGGCTGTGTAAGACAAAGGACTGAAACCTGTTTACTCATTTTAACTCTGTCCTCTAGTGGTAAAGTCTGGAAGTATATAAATATCAAAGGGGAAGTGTGTAAATATCAGGAAAAAAAAATCAAATTAATTGTTAGTCAGCTTCACTGTGTTTTATTCCTTTATATTTTCTGAAATTTATTTAATATCCTTAATATGTTGTTTTTGCAGTCATTCCTTGCCAAACAGCCAGCAACGCCTACGAGAGCATCAGTAAGTAGATCCAAGAGAAGAGTAGGAGGTGTTTTGTTTCTTTCTGTGGAAGAGGGAATGATTCTAATCTGTAGAGATTCCTTTTGTAAATGTAAATGTAAAATACATTATATCCCCAAAATGCACAAACTGGAGAAAGTAAATAATAATAAAAAAGGCAGTATTTTAAAATGTTGCTTGCAAATTACTTCATTGTAATTCACTTTGGAAATGTAGAAATATGTGATGATTATTGAACTGAAAATGTCCCACAGTGCTTCATCCTTTCTTTTGGTGGGGGCACATGCCCAAAATAACTGCTGCTGGTTTGTTTAAGGTTTTTTCCCCAGTGTGCATACACCACAGTGCAAATATAAAGGTTTAAAAAGTGATTTGTATGTAATGTTACATTTGCTTTACGTAACTAAAACATTTAAGTTCTTCTCTGATTTATGTGATTTGGACTTTTTTTTAAGGAATCTCCTGCAAGAGGACCTGCAGGATCCCCAAGAACTCAAGGCAGAGCTGGTCCTGCCAACGTACCCAGTGCCTCACCAATAACATCAGTTAAGAAACCAGATCCAAATATTAAAAGTATGAATAAGCATTTTGCTGTTTTTATCATGTGCTACGTCCATTAAAATAAATCCTCTTTTGTAGAAAGATTTTGTAATTTATTCACTAGTAGTATATTTAGTTTAATAACAGGATTAATTTATGACATAGCTTCAGGTTTGATTTTCTTCTTCTTTTTTGAGTCATTCATGTAACTTGAAGTAGAGTTCTGTTATTGCCAAGCAGTCAGGCGGAGTTCAAATACTTTATTTCCTTCAGTGGCCTAAATACATTTATTATGCATTGGTTGGATTATTAGAGTGGGGCTGCTTTAAACTACACACAGTTTTATGCTTCATATCCACAGTGAAACCTGTTCTACCAAACCCTCTCAGGAATATCATTTTCTATAGTACATGAAGTAACGTGGAAATTACACCTTTTCCCTGCCCTCAGCCCTAAGATGGAGCTCCACGCTGTTGAGTGGTTTATTTACTCTCTGTGCATTAAGAAAGTTGATAGGGCCAGTGTTGTTTTTAATTATGCACTGTGGTGCCGTACTTCACTTACAGTGGATAAAATACTCGCGCAGTTCTGGATCACGTCTCAGTGCTGTATATCCCAGTTCTGATTTATGAAAAGCAGTGTGGCATGAAAGACTTCACTAAAACATCTATGCAGTTTGTTAATGGACTTGTAAATCTTTAAATTGCACATCCATGCTTAATACTTAGTTTCTTGGCTTCTACTTTTAGAAAAAACAAGCATACAAATATTAGATAAAAATTTTGTAAGACACACCTCCCCCTCCCCCCGATTCCAGAAGAGCAGTAATGCTTTCAGCCGTCTCTGACTTTGCTGAAGAATGCCAAGGACTGGTGTCTTTAAATTGAGTAAGGAAAGACTCACATTTGAGGTTTATTTCCTTGATTGGTAAGAGAGTTATGTATGTTAAAAAATAGGTTCCATCATTTACCAGCAATAGCTATTGTGTGATATATATATTTTTTTGTTTTTTATTTAGATAATGCTGCAAGTGAAGGTGTCTTGGCTAGTTTCTTTAACAGTCTCTTGAGCAAAAAGACTGGCTCTCCTGGGAGTCCTGGTGCTGGAGCAGTGCAGAGTACAGCCAAGAAATCAGGTATTGGACTTGTTATTTCAGGCTGTTTTCCATGTTTTAATGTTTTATTTGGCCCACGTTGGTCTAACTGCATGTATCTTTTAAACTGGTCGGTAAAGTGACAGGCCTTGACAGATGACAGTGCCAAAATGTGCACTCTTTAAAGAACTGAACTACTGCAACTTCACAATTGCAGGCCTTCTGTTAAGCCTGTTATAACTTGATTCTTCAAGTGAAGTTGTACTGCTGGGATATAAATAACATTTGAGTCTTGATCATATTCAGAAAGTGCTGATTTTATCTTTTTTTTCACTTTAGAATTCCTTCCTTTCTTGACACTTAACTGTTGCCTGAAAGAAATGCAGTTTATTGGGTTTGGACTGTAGTTTCCAGTCAAACTATTGAAATCTCTCCCAAGTTTAACTTTAAAGTAGTTACTTATGACAGCTTGAAGTTATTGCCTCATTAATTGAGTGTTTTATTGTGATCCAACACAACTGATAACACTGATCATGCTGTGTTTGTGCCTATGACTGCATTTACTACTTTAACTGTTTCTTTTTTATATTGGCATTCCCATCACACTTACATCCAGGAACTTCCCTTCTAGAATTATTTCACTGCTAAATTATTGATAGATATTTTATTTTTGATCCCAGACTTGTGAAATCTTGTAAAATGTAATGGTGATGCCAGACCCACAGTTTCTGATGCTTAGAGAAGTGTGTGAGGCCCAGACATTCTGAGCTGCAAATGAAAAATATTTGATGCCAGCCACAGGGATGATACTGCCAGTAAGAGAACCAGAGCAGTTCTTGGAGTGTGGGTATTTGAACCAAAACTATTCCTGGAGAGGGAAAATAAGGATTTTTTTTTTTTTAATTGGGAAGGGTTTTATATGACATTCCATGCTCTGAAAGATGAAAAAATAGTTAGAATTTGACTTACGGAAAGACAGTGTTTTGTTCGGTTTTTGTTTTGTTTTAGCATGGTGAATTTTGGAATTATCTTTATTTACTTATAATAAAGATAATAAGATAATTGTTTGTATAATATATTATTTACATAATATTACTGTACTTACATTATAAAAATAATTAATTTTCTTAATCCAGAATGCCCTCTTCAGTTAAACACTGAAAGGTGTCCCCTGCTTCATCATGCCGTTGATGACCACTATGTCAAATTAGCTGTTTTTATAGAAATAGGACTAGAAATAATTTTTAGGGATTGTTTCATCTGTACTCTTTATCTAAAGCAGAATTTGTTAGGGAGTTCCTGGCTCGTGATAAAAAAGCAAACTCTGAAATAAATGATGTAATGACATCTCTCCAGGCAGCCTATTCCAGTACTTAATTTCGTAGTTATTTTTTCTCCTGTAGAGTCAGTACTTATTAATTCCAGTACTATTTGTCTTGATCGAATGTAGCTCCTTTGTCTTTGCAGCAATCTTATGCCTATTTGACAGCTGTTACTCTTTTTGCCTGTGACTTTTGTCTGGACTACAAGAATACCCTTCTGCTGGCCTTTTCCTCACAGCATGTGTTTTTTATGGCTCTGATCATTCTTACTGTTCTCCTTTGGACTGTCTCTGCTCAGATGACCTGTTTCTTTTGGGGCTCAGAAATGAATCAGTACTTCAGTTCAGCAGTACTTTGCCCTAAGTAGGGGTTACTTAATCTGTGTTATGTGTTGTGTTTCTGTTCATATGTCTCAGCGTGATGCTAGGTTCTTTTGATCTGTATGATATTGATCAGGATTTCTTATAACAGTACAGTTGAATACAATTTCTGCCTCCTAGTAGGAGGTTTTCTAGTCTGGATTGAATTACCTTACTATTTCCAAAGGCCATACCTTTGCTTTATCGTTGTTTTTCATTCTTTTATTATGCACCACTTCGTTAATTTCTGTAAATAACTTTTTACCTCCAGTCCTGTCTTTCAAAATCCTGTGTAGTCTCTGCAAGCATGCTTGCCTCCATATCTGGTATCTTTAACAGCTGGTCAGGGTAAATTGCTGGATAAAAATATTGACTAGCACTATGGATAACTGGTGGGTAACTTTATGAATTACAATACATATATTTTTCTGAAAGATCAAGGCTGATTTTTTTCTAGTTTAGTTATATGAAGGTCATGTGAGATGGGATATCAACTGCTTCTCCCTTCCCCACAGGACCTGTTATCCTATCGTAGAAGGAAATTTGGTTGGCTTGACCCGATTTGTTGGTAACAGCTCCATGTTGATTGTTGTGCTGTGGTAGGCTGTTTGTAAGCATCTAAAACATAATTGCAATTTCGGGAAAAAATAGTAGAGTAAAAACTGACTAGTCTGTAATGGGCTTTATTCTTTCCTCTTTCAGTCTTCTAGAGTATCATGTGCCTTTCGGGAGTTTTCAAAGATAACAAATGGCTACGTGTACCCTTTTTTTTTTCCTTGTGTNTCTAATTTAAGTAGTGTTTCTCTTCTGAAATAGTGTTTCTCTTCTAGAGACAGCAGTCATATATCCTTTCTTAACTTTCTTGTTTTGTTAGATTAAATTTGGCAAGGTCTCTAGTCTTCTGTTAGAGGTTGAGCCCTGTTTTGCATACTAGTTTCTTCTTCATTAGTTCCCATCATTGGCTGTTCTTTTCTTGAACATGAGTGATTAGAATTGTATGCAGCACTCCAGAGATACCTCATTGTAGTGCCTGGTGCAGCAGTTCTCTTTCTTTGGTGGCAGTCCTTCTCCCGAGTGATCTCAAGATTGTGGCTGGCTTTTCTTGGCTGCATCAATTTGTCAGCTTACGCTCATTCCTTGACTTCTGGAACAGAACAATCGGCTTTCACTCACAAGAGAAAATGCCTGTTCCTTGTCAGCCAATGTGCTCACATCTTATATTCAACCAATATAAGATTAAACTTTCCTGTGAAGGTAAGGGCTCCTCACATTGGTATCTGAAAAGCTCTTGTTGAGTTTGTAAGGTAGCTGGAGCTGGTGATAACAGAAAAGATTACTTGCTCTTTTGTGGAAAAGTTGAGGAGAATATCTTTGAGAAAGTCTCCACACAGCATCCTCTGTGCGAGTAAGTGTGCTAAAAT